>PIJE02001416.1:115365-134702 GCA_002895965.2 Coryphaenoides rupestris
TCCTCAGGTAGAGCAGGGTTCGGCGATGGGTCGGGTAGTCAGCCAGGCGGGGTTCATTCACGGGGCGGGTTCTCAGGCGGTCCAGGGGTTCAGCACACGACAGGGTTCTCCGACAATCCAAGTCTCGGGCACACAGCCACTTTGGTCTTTCTTCAACTCACGTCGTCTGCAATCCTCTTCCTCTTCCTCTTCCTCTCCCACGTCCTCTACTTCCTTCCGCTCCAGCTTCCAACGCCACCACTTCCAACGCCACCACTTCCAACGCCACCACTTCCAACTCTCCTCTCTCTCTCTCCTCGACTCTCTACACCACCCCGGTCCTCTCCCATTTATTGGCCACAGCCAGGCCTTTGATTGGCTGCCGCCGAGTTCCCTCAACGAGGCGCAGCCACTTCCCATGAGGCTGATTGCCTCTCTACACTTCCTGGTTTCCTTGGCTCCCTCTGGGGGCCGACCGGGGAACTGCGGTTCCCCCGACCATTGTCCACACTCCCTAGTCGGCCCCTCAGTGGCCGTCTGCCACACTATGTACTGTCGCCTACGTACTGTCACTATTCAGAATTGCCCTGTGTTGTGATGTGCATGTGACAATAAAACACTCTGACTATTAATTCATTTAGAAAATGGATATAATTCATAAGATTAATGTTCAACAATAGGTTCATAGATAGATTGATTGATTGATTGATCTATGCAGTACGGCTACGAGGGCCGCGTGCCTCTGAAGAGCGCACGTCTCTTCTACGATGTCAGTGAGCGAGCGAGACGCATCGTCCAGTCCTACTTCCTGCTCAACTCCACGCTGCACTTCTCCTACACACACCTGGTGTGTCGCACCGCCATCACAGGTGAGCCACGCACCGCCGTCACACACACACACACGCACAGACACGGGCAGAGACACACACACACAGACGCACCAGACACAGACGCAAACACAGTCAGACAGACCAGACACACACACATCGAGACATACTTGACAGACCAGACCGACACACATCACGCCACACACACACAGACGCAGACACAGTCAGACAGACAGATAGACAGACCAGGCACACACAGATGCAGACACAGACAGATAGACAGACAGACAGACGGGTCAGACACACGCACATCGAGACACACACAGACACACGGACAGACAGTCAGAGCAGATACACACATACACACACACACGCGTTTTCTTTGTCATTGTTGTCCTCACAGCCCCAAACAGACAAACAAACAACAATTGGGCTCTTTTTTGAAAATGTTGTTCTTGTCTGAGAGGGACGATCCTCCATGTAAATATGTGTGTGTGCTTCCCCAGGCCAGCAGGACCACAGGAACGACCTGAGCCATCCCATCCACGCAGATAACTGCCTGCTGGACCCCGAGGCTAATGAGTGCTGGAAGGAACCGCCGGCCTACACCTACAGAGACTACAGGTTCCCACTGCACTCCAGTCTACTGAACATACTGTATATATACAGTATCATATACAGTATACTGTATAGCAGTCTAGCAGGGGCCGGGAACCTTTTCAGCTGGCAGAGCCATACAAAACATTAACTCGTTGAAATTGTTCTCGGAAGAACCAAATAAGACTTGAATTTTGTCCATTTGGTCTATAAATAATATTATGTTGTTGAATTCCCAGTGCTATCTGATTCTACATTATGGTATTGTGGTAAATAAATCATGACATTGCCCTAGCATTGTGACCAATGTAGATGTATCCCAGAATGACTGGTATACAATAATTTGGGTAAAATGTAATTACATTTTTGATAAAGTAATCTATTTTCAGCATTGGTGTCCGTATGCTATCTCTGAAAGAACCACATATGGCTGTTGCCATATGTTCCTCCTGACCCCTGGTCTACAGGCTTCAGTTAACTCCTCCAATCCTGTTCTTCACTGTGATGTCCTCAGTGCCCTGCTGTACCTCAACGGAGACTTTGAGGGCGGGGAATTCATATTCACTGAAATGGATGCCAAGACTGTCACGGTAGGCTTGTTTTGGGGGGCTGGGAACTGTACTGTACATTTTTGGAAATAGGAAGTGAACTCTGGTGGCATTATGAGGCCCTTAGTCAAAACAAAAGCAGTAAGAAATCAGTCAGCCACTATGGTTAAAATAAATAATTCAATATATCTTTCTATGGACCTTGAGTTCTGATTCTTATGGCGACTCTACAATATATGCAGTACTTTTTTTTGTTTATCCAGTTCTGATTATTCGATTATCTTTCTTTCCAGTTCTGATTGCTTCGATTATCTTTCTTTTCAGTTCTGATTGCTTCGATTGTGTTCTCAGCCTGACTTGTGGTCATGGTGAATAAACTGGCTGTGTATTAATGCTAAATGACTGTAATGTAACTGACTCATCTTCAGGCATCAGTGAAGCCAAAGTGCGGCCGCATGGTGGGCTTCTCCTCGGGCGGGGAGAATCCGCATGGTGTGAAGGCCGTCACCAGGGGGCAGCGGTGCGCAGTGGCACTCTGGTTCACTCTGGATCCCCTCTTCAGAGAACTGGTAAGACTTCCTCAGGCCACCGCCCTCGGTTATACTTATTATACATCCATGTTTGGCTATTAGCTATTTAATAAAGTCTACGGTTACGATATGTATCTGTGCTTAGAACACAACACAAGCCCCCCAGGAATGGTCTTAAAATAAAAGTAAAAATTAAACTGATCTGAACTAAAATGAACTGATCTAGTGATCATTTGCAGGTAATCAGAGGGCATGTTTACAGTGCAGATCTCCAGTTTCATCAGTTGCATATCAACAAAATACAAACAAACCAAGCAAATAAAAGAATCCCAGAGTTCACTCTGTCCTGTACTCATTAAAACAACATAAAACAAATGATGATATGCTCTAATATAGCTTGGTGATGAGCACTGATGAAAAAAGTAATGTTTTCCAGTGTGAGGTTGTTTCTGTAAAATGGTTTAATCTGACTCAGTATTATGTTAACAATGAGTTTTATTTTTCCTTGACCTTTTCTATCCTTCTACCTCATTGTAATTGCATCCCCCTGCATTTTGTTGTTGTTTTTGTTGTTGTTTATTGTAGGAGCGCTTGCAGGCAGATGAGGTGGTCCAAGACCTGGACAGCCAATCACAGTCTCAGTGGCACCAGGGCCTCAACATTAACCCCAAAAATGAATTGTAGCAGCGGACACACTCCGCCACCTCCACAGCCTTCACCTCCACCTCCACCACCACCACCACCCCTGCTTCACACACCCCTATCTATTTGAATCTATTTATTTAAATACCCTTTCTCTGGAACAATTTTAATTTTTGTACTGTGTGAAGTGCAAGGTGAATTAATATTAATTGTGTTGTTTTTTTCGTTGTTGTTGTTGTTGTTGTTTTTGTGCTTTAATGGCTGTTGTTTACCTCGACTCCGAATGCGATTCTGTGACCACGTGACCGACGTCCGTCCGTCTGGCAATGATGAGGGAGACGTCTTGCGGTCGACGGGTCAACGGGCGAAGAGGAGTTTCTGACAATAACAACAACAGCCGTCTACCTGTCATTTTATTGCACTGTGAACAAGTCGGAGGCAGTTGACTGTTTTATTATTATGGGATGTCATGTGTTTGACGTTGAGGTTCTGGGCGATATATTTTTTGGGGATATATAGGAAAGAGTATATATCGGTAACATATTAATAGAGAAAGCACGTATTTAAAGTAGAGCCACCGCAAGATGCCACATTCATAATTGAATAATGTGCATTATCTTGAATACTGCATTAGAGAGGGCTACTTAATGGCTGTAAGGATCTAGATTGACAAATTGTTTCAGAAATATAATTTGGTAGGAGACAATCTCCTAACAACTAAGAGAGGCACAAAGCAGACTTGTAAAAATATGAAAAAGTCCTTACTGATATTTGACAACTGAACTGAATGAATTGAACCGTTTCTTACTAATGCATACAATGCCCTCTAACGCCCTTGAACGTGTTAAAGACGAACAGAGTACACATTTTTAGAGTTTACAAATTTGCAAATGCTGTGTTCATGTGTGTTTTATAAATGTTTAGTTTTTTGTATGATAGACAGCTGCATTTGCATTTGTCGTGATTTAATCTTAGTCCCTTTTGTTATAAAAGTGATCCATCGTTCCTGTTTGAAGGAATATTTATTTTTAGGTGAGGCGTATGTGTTTTCTTTACTGAACTTTCAGACTTTTTGTTGTGATGCATACAGGCACTGTATGCTCAATGGCTACAAAACATTTTCATCGATTCCATTCGCTAACTAATAGTCAAAGTTGTTTTTGAACAAAATGGTTTGATCAGGTTTGATAAGAGGATTGTCACGTTTCTTTGTCTCACTCATATTTAAGTATAAAATGCTGTATCAAATTGTGTGTGTATATATATATATTAAAAATGTTTAATTATAACTTAATGTTATCGTTCGTTTCATTGTTTGTTTCAAAGTACAAGAATGTTTCCAAGCATTGCATCTGATGTAAATAATGTAGGGCAATTACTACACGCACAAAGATGTAACCTTGCTTTCTATACATTATTCGCCTACACTCAAATCGTATCTGATAGAACATGGGCAGTGTAAGGACAATGTAACCCATATGCTCAATTCAACTCCATAAGCATGACCAGGCAATGGTTGCATGATGTGACTGTGACAACAGACCCTGTTGTCACAGGGTCTGTTGTGTGTGTGTGTGAGTGAGATAGAGAGGGAGGGAGGGAGGGAGGGAGGGAGTCCCTCACTTCTGAACATTGGACATTCTGTTTCTGGGGACACAAACACTACAGCTGCAGAAGATTTATCTCCAGTAGAATCGTGAAGAACATCTCTGGTTTGATCTTGGTGAGACACCATTGCTCTCTGTTGACTAGTCAAGAGAAATTAAATATATTCAAATATATATGTAGCCTATGTATCTGTATGAGGAAAAATTTGAATTTGTTTTAGTATCGCCATCAATTGAGAATGGGGGTCAATTGTTAAAGTATTAGAACAACCTGTTAATTCTATGATTGAATGAAATAATTTAATGATTGAATGAAAGAATTCTAAATCTCTCTCCCATGAACTCATGTTGCCTTTTTGAGTCATCAAATGTAGGCCTCCAGGTATCTCTCTGTGATATTCTTCTGGCAGATGCTATTTGTTTTAGTGTCAATAAGTCTGTCCGGTGTACACCCACAATAAAAGTCAGGCTTTTTATTTTCAGTTAGATCGTCCTTCTGAGAGATGTCGGGAGGACGTCTCTTCATTGCCGGTGTCCTTCTTCTAGTGCACCTGTCTCTCGGTGGGTGAGCTCTAGCTAACAGATATCCGCGTATTCTCTCTGCACACCAGGTCACAGGTCACATGTCACTGCATCCCCTTCAGAGTCAGTAAGCTGCATTGTTGCTGTCACCACAAACACTGTTGTAAAAGGGTTTGTGCATAGACCAGGTTTTATTTTGTGCGTGTTTTTTTTTTTGCCACTGATAGGCTTCGTAAGTTCACAAAGGTACCTCTGATTGGCTCGAGAGAGGTGTAGTGTAGATAAATACATTTGATTGGCTGTGAACTTTTATTACACTTGATTCATTCACATCATTTATTGAGTCCTTAATTCATTCAATTCATTGTGCTGTCTGCTGTCTCTTTTTTTTAAGCGTTAAAGTATCTGTTAAAGTTGACTTGAAACTCCAATTGAAATGAAAAAAATATATATATCAAGATTATTTCAGTTAAGTATTGAGAGATTGAATCGTGTGGACCAATATTTATTCTGCTTGGTTTACACAACATGAGCTGTGGCCAGTTTGCCTTTTCCTTCGACTCTCTTTAAATAAACATCAACTTAGCAAAGACTTTTACTGAGACATTTTACTCAGCTCTTACTTTGGGAAATGGATAGCATTTATATAGCACTTTGATCCAAAGCGCTTTACTCCTGTTTATTGCCACCCATTACACATACACCGACAGCGGTGTCAACCATGCAAGGCCAGCTCGTCGGGAGCAGTTGGGGTCAAATGTCTTGCTCAGGAGCACCTCGACACTTAAGCAACCAAACGCAATGAAATTCGGACCGAGACAAAAATCAATATTCCAATTTTTTTTCATAGTGATCCAAGCGAGATTTCATTGGCGTGTGATTTCTGGATGTGTTTCCAATCGTATCTACCTCGTGCCCAATCCAAATGTCCTATCAGTGGTTGTATATGGCAGCTATTTTAGATTTAGTCTTAGTCTTAGTCTTTAGACGAAAATGCATATTAGTTTTAGTCACATTTAGTCATTTTTATCCTTCTTAGTTTTAGTCTAGTTTTCGTCGACGGAAACTCAGAACATTTTAGTCTAGTTTTCGTCGACGAAAACTCATAAAATTTGAGTCTAGTTTTAGTCACATTTAAAAAATAAGATGACCAGAACTGCTGTGAACAACAGACCGGGTATACTTCTAATGATGTATTGCATAGATCGACATACTGCGCGACGACATTCATCTGATTGATAAAAACCCGACAATGCGCGCCTGCCCCCCCCCCCCCCTCCTCGCTGGACCTTATTAACTGTTATAAGACGCAGAAGCGCCTGGTCCTGTTCAACTTTAGTTGAATGAGCGTAGAAAGACTGGACGTTTTGATCAAGATCACCAGCAATGAGTTGATAAGTGTGACTACAGTCCGTCTTCTTGGTGCGTGTGTGTGTGTGTTGTGTGTGCAAGAAATCGCCGGCAACACACACACCAAGAAGACGGACTGTAGTCACGCTGATCAGCTCATTGCTGGTGGATCTTGATCAAAACGAGTCCAGTCTTTCTACGCTCATTCAACTAAAGTTGGACAGGACCAGGCGCTTCTGCGTCTTAATAAGGTCTAGCGACCACAGCCCAGAATGTCGCATTTTCTTCACATTCTCCGTCTATGATGATCTTTTGATGGTTTATGTTTTTTTCCCCACTGTAGAACAACCACCGGCTCCTCTGTTCCATCAAAGTTATTATTATTTCATTCAATGAATAATTTCGCTTAAAATCTCTTACGATATGTGTGTGTGTGTGTGTGTGGGTGTGTGTGTTGTCTCTGACAGGACTTTGACAGCTGTCACTTAGGCTAGTGACGTCACGGGAATGGCGCGCTGTGATTGGCCGAGCGGATATATCTGAGTCTGCTGAAAATCTGCAGTGGCGTTTATCAAACAGTTTGGAAAGAAAGGGAATAATATAATAATATAATAATATAATAATATAATAATATAATAATATAATGCAGAGAAACTAGCCGGTTGTCGCGTTTTGCGGAAACGATTTTCTCTTTTTTAATGGCGCTTTTTGGACATTAGAATTCGCGTTTTGGAACCAAACTCTTTAATAATTCATTCAATTTTGAATGTCCGTTAGTCCACCACGAACATTTTCGTCTCGTCTCGTCTCGTCAACGAAAGTAAAAATAGATTTAGTCACAGTTTTTATTTTCAAAGATCCGTTTTCGTCACGTCAACGTCACGTCTTAGTCATGGGAAAAAGGTCGTTAACGCATATTTTTCGTCAAACATTTCGTTAACGAAATTAACACTGAATTCACTATGACAACTCATTGTAGCCGCGAGCGCAAAGTCTGTCGGTCCGTTCGGGTCACAACGCGGTCAGATTTGCGAACGGTACCTGTTTCTTCAGCAAGCAAAAATCATGGCGTGCTCCAAACTTGACAAAGAGCGGAAGATGGATTCCGAAAATCGTGAATTTAAGACAGAGTGGACCGACAAATATGCATTTGTGCTGCCTGCGGGGAGCAGGAAACCAACGTGTTTCATCTGTAATGAGACAGTTGCCCTTGTCAAAAGTGGAAACGTGAAACGTCATTATGAAACAAAGCATGGCCACTTCGAGCAGAATTACCCACAAAACTCTGAGGTAAGGACCAGAAAAATAAGCCAAATGCAAGCATCATACCAAGCAACACGCACTATGATAGTCAGGTCAGCCACACAACAGGAGCGTGGAACTGAAGCCTCACTGCGAGTGGCATGGGTCTGAGGCAAGCACAAAAAACCATTCACTGACGCGGAAATCGTGAAGGAGTGCATGAATGAAGTAGCAATCGCTCTGTTTGAGGGAACTCAAAAAGATGACATCATACAAAAAATAAATCAAATATCCCTCTCTGATTCCACTGCAGTAAGACGAACTGAAATCCTTGCTGATGATTTATTGGACCAAATGAAATCTGCTGTTAAAAAGGCTAAATGCATTTCATTGGCTTTGGATGAATCCACAGACAACACAGATAATGCCCAACTTCTGGTGTTTGTCAGATTTTTTGATGAAGAGAAGGGGGAATTCTTCGAAGATGTGTTAGGCCTCACAACCCTTCATGGGCATACAAGAGGGGATGACATTTATGAAGCAGTGATGGAGATGTTGAGAGACCGAGAGATAGACCTGAAGCATGTTGTTTCCATTGCTACTGATGGAGTCCCAAGTATGAGAGAGGGGATTAGTGTCCCGCTTAAAGGTTCATCACCCTGACCTCATAGCATACCACTGTGTCATTCATCAGATGGTTTTGTGTGCCAGCCTTGGAAAGGAGTACTCAGAAATCATGACAACAGTAATGAGACTTGTCAAGTTTTTGAGGGCATCATCTGCTCTGCAGCATCGCTTGCTGCGCTCATTCCTCACAGAGATTAATGCAGAATTTGATGATTTGCTTCTACACAACAATGTCAGGTGGCTTAGTAAAGGCAAAGTACTGGAGCGTTTTTGGACACTACGGAAAGAGCTAGAAACGTTTCTGTTGAATCAGAAGAGTCCAAAAGCAAAACCATTTGTGGAATTCCTGCAAAACAATGAAAAAATGGAAATTGCTGCATTTCTATCAGACATTACTTGCCACCTCAATGATCAGAATTTGAAGCTCCAGGGCAAAAATAACACAGTGAGTAACCTCATGTCAGCTATCAGTGCTTTTCAAAGGAAACTGGAAATATTCAAAAGTGACATACAGGAGGAGGGCCTGCTTCACTTCCCAAAACTGAAAAGTCAAGCTTCAGGAACACAGTATCACAATTATGTGGAATTCCTGGACAAATTGATTGAACATTTTGAAACCCGGTTTGGAGATTTCCCTCTGGGAAAACAGGTCTTACTGTGTATTGAAAATCCATTCCTGGTGAAAAATATCACAGAATTCTCAATTGAAGCCCTGAAGGTCTGCCCATGGGCTAGTGCTGCTTCTCTTCAATCAGAGCTGATTGAGCGTCAGGAAAACCTTGCACTGCAGGAATCTCTTTGTGACCCTGCCACCTTTTGGATGAAGATGGTCCCTGCAGCAGGTGTCCCCGTCTTGCAGGAAATGGCCCTGAAAATTCTCACCATGTTCCCTTCAACATACTCTTGTGAGTCAGCCTTTTCAACGATGACTATGGTGAAGAACAAATACAGGAGTACACTCACTAATGAACACTTACACCAGTGTCTACGCCTGGCCCACACACCTTTTGTTCCCAAGTTTAAAGAACTGGTGGCACAAAAAAAGTGTCACTTTTCACACTGATGTGGACAGAACACATCATCCTTTGTGCATAGTTCAAATGTTCTTTGTAGATTTACTGCCTTTTTTTGTTCGGAGTTCTAATTTTGGAATTACACCGTCACTGTTCTGGACCCTGGACAGATTGGAAATTTGGTGAGTGGACCTTTTGAGTTTCTAATTGAGTACCCCTGATGTAGACTAAGGGATAAAGTAAATATAACACTGCTGCACAGAGACTATTATGTATTATGTTTCAGATTGAGATTCAAATAACTTTTTCATGTGAACATGAAAAAGACATCCCTACCTGCTCATTAATTAAATGTTTCCTAATCAAAAACCGTGGGTCGATGGATTCATCCGTGATGCCCTGAACGCCCATACTGCTGCCTACAACTCCGGCCTCGTATCCGCCCACATGGACAAATACAAAGCGGCGGCCAACGGACTCCGGCAAGCAGTGAAGTACGCAAAGAGGAGGTACAGAGACAGAGTGGAGTCGCAGATGGAACAGCGCGACACCAGACACTTATGGCAGGGGCTATGGACTATCACAGATTACCGGGACAGACCCCCCTCATCTGTGAGTGCTGACGCATCCCTAGTGGACACAACAATGTCAGAGGACTTACACACCACCGGGAATTAATGGAACTGCTGTGGAGAGAGTGAGCAGCTTCAGGTACCCGGGAGTCCACATTGCAGATGATCTGACTTGGACTACACACATTGACTCTCTGGCAAGGGTGCACCTCTACCACGTCAGGCAGCTGAAGAAGTTCTGAATCTCCCGGAGGATCCTTCAGACCTTCTACGCTGGTGCGGTGGAAAGCATCCTGAGAGGAAGCATCACTGCCTGGTTCGGCAACAGCTCTTCTCAGGACAGGACAGGAGGGCTCTGCAGAGGGTAGGGTGTTTGGCTGAATGCACTATTGTCACTACACTCACCACCCTGCAGGACCTGTACTCCAGGAGGTGTCAAACCAGAGCCTGCAGGATCATGAAGGATCCTCACCACCCCAACCACAAACTGTTCCAACTTCTGAGGTCAGGCAAGCGCCTCCGCAGTCACGCTGTAAGAACAGAGAGACTAAAACAGAGTTTATTTCCACAGGCCATCAGGGCTGTGAACTCTGACCTCACCAGGGCACACATGCTTATGACTTATGAGATACATACTTGCAGACATACATGGTCTGTACTCACCTTATTCTTATTCTTTTCATTCTATATTTTTTTCATATATAAATAAATTGATCCTGCCTTTTCTATTTTTAATATTTCTCATCCCCTGCTGTTTTTTTTTTTACTGTAAATATTCTAGATGTTCTGGTTCTGATCCCTCTAATTCAAGTTGTCTTTAGCATTCTTTTGCACATTCCTCTGACCATCACCACTTTTCATTTCACTGCATATCCTGTATGTGTATGTGACAAATAATGTTCTTGAATCTTGAATCTATACACTCGCTGTACGTCTGTTAAAAGACTACATCATAACTGTAAACCATCACTGCTGGCAGGTTTTAAAAATGGTGACATGAGGCTGGCTGGAGGCAGTGGGCCCTACGAGGGCCGGGTGGAGGTCTACTATGAGGGACACTGGGGGACCGTGTGTGATGACGACTGGGACATCAACGAAGCCCTGGTTGTGTGTCGCCACCTGGACTTCCCCCGTGCCAGAGCAGCGATGGGCGGAGGAGTGTACGGGGAAGGTATATACGGTGTTTGTATATCCTGTCTCTGTTGTTCTGTCTGTTGAACATGAAAGATATTACGGTTTCATAGTTATAGATCGATAGATAATACAATACATTGTATGGCATGAGCAATCATAGATTTTATATATAATGTATAGTTATGTGTTCAATGTTAAATGATGATGGTTTTCATTATGTGCAATATTCTTAATATTCTTTATATCATGTGCAATACTTCCTCTTACCATTATTATTATTACCCTTTTATTATACTTCAATCAATGCCAAATTGTTTTTGCTGACGGAATATCTTATCTTACCTATATTTTTATACTTCTCTAGACTTACTGTAAATTTGTAAATCTGTTATATTATTTTTTATTATTCTACTGTTTATTTCTCTATTGTTTTATTCTATTGCTATGCAACCTGGCACAAGAATTTCCTTCGGGATCAATAAAGTTCTATCTTTGCTCTGCTTTTTGCTATGGCACAGGGAAAGGTCAAATCTTGATGGATGATCTGCGTTGTCTGGGGACGGAGAAAGACCTCTCAGAGTGTATTTTTAACGGCTGGGGAAAATCAAACTGCGGCCATGGGGAAGACGCAGGGGTTATCTGTGACGCGGGTAAGGTTAGTCTGAAAGGACTCCTATTATACCAACAGGTGTGAGTGTGATTAGCCATTCCAAGTTTAATCTCTGGTTGAGTGTCCACCCAGATGTATGGTGGATGGCTAATCATGCTGACCCCTAGTGGTATAAAATGTCTCCTTTAATATTGTTTCTGTGTGTGTGCGTGTGTGTGTGCGTGTGTGTGCGTGTGTGTGCGTGTGTGTGCGTGCTTGTGTGTGTTGAGACAAACCTCCCCTCCTAAACCGAAAAAGTAGAAATGTTGAACAGCTGATAACGAATACACTAACACGATTACAGTAGACGATTATAGCAACATAATTATAGTCGCCATGAGGGAAACAGATAACCACTATTTACATTTATTTCTAACAGTGCAGAACATCAGTCGGGAATACTCTGTGAGGCACAGCGTGAGAATGTTGGACCTCCTGGGGGAGCTGTTTGACAGCGGCCGTGACTGTGACCTCAACTTGCCTGTGGTGGTTGAAAACGTCACCGTGGCGACCATCTGCGCACACAAACTGATTCTCTCTCTAAAGGTCGGGTCACTCCGAGGCCCCCTCCAGGCTGACCTCAGCATCGAGGTCAGCTCAGACTGCCAGTCGCATGTCTCACACTTTGTCAGGTAAAAACTAAAAAGCTTTGTAATCTATACATTGGACATTAGGTGTGTGTGTGTGTGTGTGTGTGCGTAATGGGGTGGGAAATCACATGGACGTTTGAACCTTGCAGGTACCTGTACACCGGACAGATAATCATCACCCTGACCTCGGCCCGGTGCATTCACAAGATGGCATCCGACTGGGACGTAAAGGCACTTCAGGAAGATACAGGAAAACTGTTCACCTGGCTGCTCCCCGCGGACACCAGCTTCCTGGCTCAGTCGTCGTTGTTTGACTATGCAGTCAGCACGGGCGACAAAGCGCTGCAGAAGTCCTGCTTGCACTTCATGGCCTGGAACTGTGAGGCGCTGGTGGCATCCCCAGCGTGGACCGGCCTGTCCGTCGCCGCGGTCCGGGGTCTCCTGTCTCACTCGGCCCTGACGGTGCCCAGTGAGTACTTTGTCCTCCAGGCGTTGGAGAAGTGGGAGAAGGCACACAAGTGGCCGAAAACGGCAGCGGCGTCAGGGGACCAGTTTGACCTGTTGAAGCACATCCGCTTCCCCATGATCTCGGCCGAGGATTTGCACCAGCTCACAGATCCCCGCTACCAGGCGGGGAAGCTGCAGGGTTACCAGTTCAACTCCTTGCCGATCGGTAAGCTGTCCGTCGAGCTCATGTGCGAGGGGAAATCCTACACTCCCAGGATCTACACCGGAGCGCCGTGGAGTTTCTCCTACAGCTCCAAGGAGGTGGCCGACTTCAAACGCACCAAGAACTATTTCAAGAACACTAACAGGGATAGCATGGCCGTGACATTCGACACGCCGGTGCACAACAGGTATTTCGCCTATTTCACACAGTTCAAAATGAGTTGGAACACACGGGTGAATGTGAGAAGTCATGAGTGTGATCATGTTTGCCCCACCGTCACCTTGTCGTCGGAGAGCAGCAACAGCGCTCTGCCCAATGTGTTTACGAACGGCATTGAGTACGACAACAAACTGGTTCTGCGGTGTGATGACAAGTATGTCAGCCACATTCAGGACCTAAGACCTCTCGGGCAGGTGAACTTGGTCTCAACGAACAAAGACACGGGTCAAATGTACCCGTGCTACTCACATGAGTATTCCTACACGATGGTGATCCGTCCTAAATACCGCACAGGGCTCAACTGCACTGAGGTGGAGGAGGATTGAGTGCGTGGGTTTATTACTTTTTTCATAGATCTCATCAGGAAAATACACTCGACAACACACAAGTGTTTTCAAAGCTGTATTGTATGTACGCATGATGTACTTAATAGACACTTAATCTCTAGAATGATCAAGATGAAATGCTGTACATGGTGTGTCAAGTAGGGTTGATTCACCGGTGTCCAAAAAACCATGTGATGTTGGAAGAATGAAGGGTGAAGTGGGACAGAGAGGGCCATTAGAGGAGGGGACCACCCGGCGAGGGGAGATACGGCCCAGGGGACAGGGTCACCCTGGGCCCCGCAGCCGACGTGGCCCCACTGGCGAAGCCCCAGGCGTCAGGAGAGACACCTGGAGGGGCTGGGCCGCCCCGCCCTCCTGGTGTGATGCCCCCTGTTTCTGGACTAGGACGACGGTATTGGAATAACGGACTCAACACTATAATAAGCCTGCACTTTCCCTCCCCCTGTACAGTAAATAAAGTAGCTGATTACATTGAATATTGGTGTGGGAACGTGGATTTATTATCTTCAGTCGGGTGGACACTCAACAAGGAGGTGTGTAGATTGTTTAGGTGTCTTTAGGAGGTGTGTAGATTGTTTAGGAGGTGTCTATCTGTCTATTAGATCTATTCATCGATTCTATAGATCTATCTCTATACCTCGCTATCACGCCATCTCCCTCTATCTCTCTATCTCTCAATGTCTTTCTATCTATCTCTGAATGAGAGTTGTTCTAGTGTGTTGTGGTTCTTCTAGGTCGGGTACTCAATTGGCGGAATGAAATTGGGACCGAGACAAATCAATATTCCAATTTTTTTTTTTGTTCATAGTAATCCAAGCGAGATTTCATTGCCGTGTGATTTCTGGATGTGTTTCCAATCAGATCTACTCGTGCCCAATCCAAATGTCCAATCAGTGGTTGTATATGACATCACTATGACAACTCATCGTAGCCGCGAGCACAAGGTCTGAGTGCTTTTCCTCCGCAGTCGGTCGGTCCGTTCGGGTCAACGGTCAGATTTGCGAACGGTACCGGTTTCTTTAACAAGCAAAAATCATGGCGTGCTCAACTTGACAAAGCGAAAGGTGGATTCTGAAAATCGTGAATTTAAGACAGTGGACCGACAAATATGCATTTGTGCTGCCTGTGGGGAGCAGGACACCAATGTGTTTAATCTGTAATGAGACAGTTGCCCTTGTCAAACGGGAAACGTCATTATGAAACAAAGCACGGCCACTTTGAGCAGAATTACCCACAAAACTCTGAGGTAAGGACCAGAAAAATAAGCCAAATGCAAGCAACACGCACCATGATGGTCAGGTGAGGAGCGTGGAACTGAAGCCTCACTGCGATGGCCTGGGTCTTAGAGAAGCACAAAACATTCACTGATGCGGAAATCATGAAGGAGTGAATGAAGGAGCAATCGCTCTGAGGGAACTCAAAGATGACAAAATACAAAAAATAAATCAAATATCTCTGATTCCACTGCAGTAAAACAAACTGAAATCCTTGCTGATGATTTATTGGACCAAATGAAATCTGCTGTTAAAAAGGCAAAATGCATTTCATTGGCTTTGGATGAATCCACAGACAACACAGATAATGCCCAACTTCTGGTGTTTGTCAGATGTTTTGAAGAGAAGGGGGAGTTCTTCGAAGATGTGTTGGGCCTCACAACCCTTCATGGGCATACAAGAGGGGATGACATTTATGAAGCAGTGATGGAGATGTTGAGACCGAGAGATAGACCTGAAGCATGTTTCCATTGCTACTGATGGAGCCTGAAGTATGACTGGGAGAGAGGGGATTAGTGTCCTGCTTAAAGGTTCATCACCCTGACCTCATACCAGTCATTCATCAGATGGTTTTGTGTGCCAGCCTTGGAAAGGAGAACTCAGACATGACAACAGTAATGAGACTTGTCCATTGTTTGAGGGAATCATCTGCTCTGCAGCATCGCTTGCTGCGCTCATTCCTCTCAGAGGTTAATGCAGAATTTGATGATTTGCTTCTACACAACAATGTCAGGTGGCTTAGTAAAGGCAAAGTACTGGAGCGTTGTTGGACACCACGGAAAGAGCTAGAAACGTTTCTGTTTCCAAAAGCAAAACCATTTGTGGAATTCCTGCAAAACAATGAAAAAATGGAAATTGCTGCATTTCTATCAGACATTAGTTGAAACCTCAATGATCTGAATTTGAAGCTCCAGGGCAAAAATAACACAGTCACCCTCATGTCAAAGGAAACTGGAAATATTCAGAAGTGACAGAGGGGGCCTGCTTCAAGTCAAGCTTCAGGAACACAGCATCACAATTATGTGGAATTCCTGGACAAATTGAAAATGTTGAAACCCGGTTTGGAGATTTCCTTCTGGGACAACAGGTCTTACTGTTTATTGAACATACATTCCTGGTGAAAAATATCACAGAATTCTCAATTGAAGCCCTGAAGGTCTGCTCATGGGCTAGTGCTGCTTCTCTTCAATCAGAGCTCTTTGTGACCCTGCCACCTTTTGGATGAAGATGGTCCCTGCAGCAGGTGTCCCCGTCTTGCAGGAAATGGCCCTGAACATTCTCACCATGTTCCCTTCAACATACTCTTGTGAGTCAGCCTTCTCAACGATGACTATGATGAAGAACATACAGGAGTACACTCACTGATGAACACTTACACCAGTGTCTACGCCTGGCCCAGTTTAAAGAACTGGTGGCACAAAAAACGTGTCACTTTTCACACTGATGTGGACAGAACACATCATCCTCTGTGCAGTTCAAATGTTCTTTGTGGATTTACTGCCTTTTTTTTGTTCGGAGTTCTAATTTTGGAATTACACCGTCACTGTTCCGGACCCTGGACAGATTGGACATTTGGTGAGTGGACCTTTTGAGTTTCTAAATGACTACCCCTGTTCTAGATGTTTAAGTGATGTCGGGGCTTCCATCATTTTACCTCAAGCAGTAAACATCTTCAGAGATCCCAGATTTTTCTCATCTTCCAAACGGTGACTGTAAGATTGGGCCTGCCTCATGTATGATACCGTACGCGACACATCCCCCAGCACACGCATGGCGTCCGTCCGAGGAGGCAGGACCTGCGCTTCATGTGCTGCAGGAACACGTGAAGGTGAGCAGCATCCACCCGGAGCTACGCGGCGCTCTCTGGGCTCGGCTGGCTTAGTCTGCCCCGCGCACCGTCTGTTATGTCAGAGAGTGTTCGTTCCTGTGGAGAACGATGGAGAACAGAGATGGACAAGATGATCGGTCCCTCCACACCACAGACATGAGAGAGGCTGCTGCTGCTGAACAACTCTGCATGCTAAACCACGCCTTACTGAAACACCACCCATACACCACCCACATAGTCCTTTACTGGAACACCACCCATACACCACCCACATAGTCCTTTACTGGAACACCACCCATACACCACCCACATAGTCCTTTACTGGAACACCACCCATACACCACCCACATAGTCCTTTACTGGAACACCACCCATACACCACCCACATAGTCCTTTACTGAAACACCACCCACATAGTCCTTTACTGTAACACCACCCATATAGCCACCAACACCATCTCCCTGACTGACACCACCTTAAAACACCATCACTCCATAGTAGGCTGGTTTCACTGTCAATGTGGACCTGGATATGATGTCATGGTGGTGATGTCATGATGGTGATGTCATGATGGTGATGTCATGGTGGTGATGTCATGATGGTGATGTCATGGTGGTGATGTCATGATGGTGATGTCATGGTGGTGATGTCATGGTGGTGATGTCATGGTGATGTCATGATGGTGATGTCATGGTGGTGATGTCATGGTGATGTCATGGTGATGTCATGATGGTGATGTCATGGTGATGTCATGGTGGTGATGTCATGATGGTGATGTCATGGTGGTGATGTCATGGTGATGTCATGGTGGTGATGTCATGGTGATGTCATGGTGATGTCATGGTGGTGATGTCATGGTGATGTCATGGTGGTGATGTCATGGTGGTGATGTCATGGTGATGTCATGGTGGTGATGTCATGGTGATGTCATGGTGATGTCATGGTGGTGATGTCATGGTGATGTGATGTCATGGTGATGTCATGGTGGTGATGTCTTGGTGATGTCATGGTGGTGATGTCATGGTGGTGATGGTGCAGTGATGTCATGGTGATGTATTGGTGATGTTGGTGATGTCATTAAAATAAAAAGAAGAAAGTTCAATATGTAGCCTACAGAACCTGAATATGTGTGTGTGTGTATTGTTTAATTTAGGATGGAATGATAATCACAATTTGTAGGATAACACACATTTATTTTAGTACAAGCCCTGCTCAAATTGATACTATGGAAGATCTGTATTCCTCCTTTGAATCTGTGGAGAGGCTGCTAATTTTCACACGCAATTCCTGTTTGGGTTCAGAAGTGGAATGAAATTAACACAAGGAATGCATACGTGTGCGTGTGGCTGGGGGTGTGTGTGTGTGTGTGTGTGTGTGTGTGTGTGTGTGTGTGTGTGTGTGTGTTGTGTGTTGTGTGTGTGTGTGTCAGGACTATCGATCCCTCTGGATACCAACCTATTTCTGCCTTGGCCAGGCCTAGCGTCACAGCTCTGCCAGGCACTCCGGCAGCAGAGAAATAGATTGGCATTCAGGCTCCACGTGACTCATCCAGCAACTCAACGGGAAAACAACACGTTGCGTCTCCATTTATAAAGGCCCCTCAGGTTTAGCTAGGTCTCCATTTATAAAGGCCCCTCAGGTTTAGCTAGGTCTCCATTTATAAAGGCCCCTCAGGTTTAGCTAGGTCTCCATTTATAAAGGCCCCTCAGGTTTAGCTAGGTCTCCATTTATAAAGGCCCCTCAGGTTTAGCTAGGTCTCCATTTATACAAAAGGGTTTACATTAGCTATCTTTTCATACAACCATTTTTGACCCGATTAGACCAAACCAGATGACACAAAACGTCCGTCTATTAGCTACGATCATGGAAGGAGGAGGAGAAAAGCTCACTGCAAAAGTCAATCAATTTCTTGGGAACGGGGCTAATCTAAATTGGTAATTCCACTTGTTCTGCCTCTCTAGCTCGCAGTAATGCAGTCATTTCCATTTCCCATCTGTGCACCCCCCCACGGAAGCATGGAGAACGCAGAGTCTCGACTGAGACTGATTTGTTTCACACTCAATGTGGTGTGTGAATACACCCCCAGTCCTCCTCCTCCTCTCCTCTCCTTGATAGTATTGGAAGCTCTACTTTAACAGCTGTCTCCTCCTCTTCCTCCTCCACCACTGCTGTCCGTCTCCATCTCATGTCTTGTCATATCTCGTGTTGGATCGGACGAAAACAGAAATGATGTGCGTCACGTAGACGCAAGAGACAAGAGAAAGAGACAAGAGAAAAATTCATGGTCAAGAAAGGGGCAGCATTCTTTTGTTGCTCTTCCAGCCCTGAAATATTCTCAGTTACGAGTTATATTTGTAAGAATTTTTTTATGGCTACTATTTGCGGTTTTGGCATGTGCTTGACCATCCATCTCGTGTCAGACCTCCACAGCCAGGTGAAACTGAGTACTATGAAAACACAGTAACCTTAATTTGACTCGTATTAGTCTTATACACGTGCTTACTAAATCGAGCACACTAAGGCACAAAGTGCGTCGATCTCCGAGTTCTCTCTCGGTTTTTTGGTTTTTT
>PIJE02001417.1:0-18836 GCA_002895965.2 Coryphaenoides rupestris
ACGTCGTCTCGCGTAATTCTCCTTGTTAAAAATAGAAATAAAAAGGTGGACGCAAAAGGGTAATCCACTGTGTTGCAGAGACGCGTTATCCGTAACCTTTTCACGAGCCGCTCCCCCGCTTGAAAAGTGCTCATTTCCGCTGCGCTGGGTTATTTAAACATGTGCACTGCTGTGATGTGCGCGGAGCAATTTTGAAAACGTTGTGTGAATGTGTGGAATATTATCGCTTCGATTCGCAGGAACTCACGTGGCGCCGAGATATTGCCGAGTGGCTTTGTGAATGTTCTCGTTCTCACTTGAAAGCACACATAGCATTGAAAATATACATCTTGTTGTATGCATCTATTCAGATTTCCACTGATATATGGATCGATAAAACATTGTGTTGTGATTGATATTCAAATATGATGTTCTTGGGGGGCGGCAGTAGCTCAGGAGGTTGTCTGGCAACAGGAAGGTTGCTGGTTCGATCCCCGGGCTCCTCCCCCTCCTAGCTAAGTGTGGAGGTGTCCCTGAGCAAGACACCACCTAACCCTACCTGCTCCTCCTAGCTAAGTGTGGAGGTGTCCCTGAGCAAGACACCACCTAACCCTACCTGCTCCTGACGTGTTGGTTGTTACCTTGCATGGTTGACACCGCCGTCGGTGTATGAATGGGTGAATGTGAGGCGATACTGTAAAGCGCTTTGGATAAAAGCGATATATAAATGCAATCCATTTACCATTCTTGACTCACACCCACTAGACTGAGTGTCTATTGGTCTGGGACTTCCAATGTTATTCCAGTAAACACAGTAGAAACACAAAAAAGATGAATTCCACCTGTGGGCTGTGAACATAACTGGGCACAACCATTCCCTCTCATGGAACCAAACCCGTTCATATCGACAGCAGGTGTCAGTGGATCAGCGAACGCACCGTTCATTGACCAAACGAGCCTGGTGTTGTGTGGGTGTCTCTCCGTGCAGCCGGCGGACCGGCGGGGGGGGGTTGCCTGTGGCACCTTGGATGAGACCAAAGAGTCCGCTAACTGGCCACCCGGGCACCTGGGCGCCGTATTTGAACTGGCTCCAGCCTGGATGCTGGATGCTGTTCCTCCAGGGGGCCAAGCCTGGCTCGGCACCAGAGTTTTGGTTGTAAACAAAGTAACCCCGCCCCCAAAAAAAACAAGAACAAACAAACAGACAAACAAACAAACAAACAGACAAACAATGATTCAGTTGATTTGTGATGCTGTGCTGCGTTTCTACCTCTCTCTCTCTCTCTCTCTCTCTCTCCCTCTCTCTCTCTCTCTCTATCTCTCTCTCCCTCTCTCTCTCTCTGGTGGAGAGGTGGAGAGGTGAAGGAGATGGGGAGGAGGAGGTGCAGAGTGAAGAAAATGGTTTACTCGTTTGTTAGTTTGTTAGTTTTTATTTGGCCGATGGCTGGCTTGTCTCCCTCCAGGACCTCCCTTCCTCTTCCTCGACTACCTGCAATTAGCTTTGCGCATTAAACCGCCCGCTGATGTCTGACTAATGGCAAATATCACACACACACACACACACACACACGCACCAGACAAACACGCTGTGTCATCTAATTTGCAGACAGACGTCCTGTGTGTGTTTATGGAAATCAAACAGAAATCGCTCACCACTTATTATTTGGAGTCGTTTCGAGGAACAACGAATCGACACGTCGTTGTTTTCTGTTTTTCTTAATTGAGGTTCGTTAGCGGCCACCAAACGCAGACGGATGACCAAAAGAGGTTTTCAAATTAGCTTTATAAAGGGGGGATCGAGATATCCATCATTTGATAAAAAAAAAAAGAAAAGAAAAGAGACACCATCTCTTGTGTAATGATTGATCTGTGGAAAATTAAAACAAATTGTGCCACTTCAGAAAAGGATTGAAGCTAATTTAGGATCTTGAAAGCTTTTAATATTAATATAGATTAGGTGTATCTTTGTCCAGGTAATAGTTTTTCGTTCTTCGTGAAATTGTTTTAATAATAATAATGTCAAATTATGATTGATATCAACATTTTGTGTTGGAGACACAAAAAATCCAAGACAAATGATTGTATGTTGTATGTGTATGCGTGAACTATGGGTCGGTTAGTGATTCTTTGGCTGGTGTTTTGGAGACACGCTGCAGCGAGCTCGTATCATAGCGTAGTGCGCATCCTGTGTTCATGAGTATTGTTACGTTGTTGTTGTGTCCCTATGCTGAGTATAATATTGTGCGTGTATTGTGTGTGTGTGTTGCAGGATGGTGTTTGCAATTTAGATCTAACTCGGGCGCCAAATGGGAGAGAGGGATGTCGATTAGTGATGGTGTTCAGATTATTGTTTATGCGATCGGTACGAGATAGTATCATAGGCGTGGTTAAAAACACGACCAGAAATAAAACATAAAAACAAAATGGCTAAGCTGTGAATGGATTTGGCCAGCGATGGTATCTGGTGTCGGAGAGGATGCCGTCTTCTCCAGACGTAACAGGACTTGGCACGTAAGCCGAGCACATAAGGGCTCCAAAGTACTTTGCTATATGCAGACAGTATACAACCCATCCACATTTCACCTACCATCCTCCACGGGGCCCCTGGCGCCACAGCTGGCCGAGGAGAGCACGGACGCCGCGCTGTGCGCTCGCTCGTCGGTTGGTCGGCGTCCCGCTCGCGTTTCACACCGAGTCGCCGGGCGCGCCGGGCCACTACCACAGCCACTCGAGACAAACACACACACACACACACAACACACACACACACACACGTGGGTGATGTGTGTGAGGTGATAGAGAGAGAGAGAGAGAGAGAGAGAGAGAGAGAGATACAGACAGAGAGAGAGAGAGAGAGAGAGAGAGAGAGGAGAGAGAGGAGAGAGAGAAGAGAGAGAGGGACACACACACACACACACACACACACACACACACACACACACACACACACACGCCCAGAAACAATTATTCATGTCATCATTCACCTCAGACAAGTCAATTCATTAGACACACATAGACAGCTTACTCCTAATAATTTACATTCACACCCTGATTTCAAAAGGGAATCAGGAAATCAAAAATCAGAATTCAGAGATCCAAATCAGAAACATCTATCTCTATTACAAACAATGAATGCATATGACACACATACAATAGAACAAATATAACATAAGCATAAAATTCAAATAAAAAAATTAAACATAATCACAATTATATCAAATGTAAATTATCACCTTTCTACCCGAAGCCCTTCCAACTCAAGACCCGAACCCGCTCCCAGTCCATGCTGACCAACTTATCCTCATCAGCTACTTAATCTAATCCCACGAAAAGCAATGCAGCACACTGTCAGAAAAAGTGCAGTAATGAATATACCCCATAAACAAAACAAAAGGAAATTCCCACTTCACCACCCCCCCAAGCCCATCCGCCCCGGGCTTTCCTTACCACACATCTCAATTTTCCTAAGTTCATGAAATTAAAGGCATTATTGATGAAAGGTCAGAATAGACACACAACACACATTCCAAGAACACACCGAAACACATAGCACTTATTTCCTGTATTCCGTAAGGAACGACAGGAGCCCCTTAAACACAGGAGACTCAAGAATCAAATTCACACATTTTAAATATCCTCAAAATAAAAGAGACGACAACAACGCCAACAGCAGAACTTCCCACCACATAATGAGATACCCCCTCCCCACGGAAGTATTATAGAAGGCAGGCTCAGCAAATTATGACAGTTACTTGCCAAGTAGGAAAGAAAACACGAAAAATTACAAGTTATTATTAACAGCAGATTGCTTGGCCGTCCTCTTCACCCCTCCTCTCCTCCCTCCTCTCTTTTCTCTCTTCCTCTCTTCCTCCCTCTCTCTCTCCTCTCTCTCTCTCTCTTCTCTCTCTTCTCCTCCTCTCTCTCCCCCCTCTCCCCTCCTCTTCTCTCTCCCTCCTCTCCTTCCTTCCTCTCTCCCTCTCTCCCCTCTCCTCTCTCCCCCCTCTCCCTCTCTCTCTCTCTTCTCCCTCTCCTCTCTCTCTCTCCCTCCTCTCTCTCTCTCTCTCTCTCTCTCTCTCTCTCTCTCCTCCTCCTCATCTCTCTCTCTCTCTCTCTCTCTCCTCTCTCTCCTCCTCTCTCTATCTTCTGTCTTCTGTTTGTTTGCGATGTTCTCTGATGAATGGCGTTCCCCTCCTCGTGAACTCCACTGATAATCCTGGGGAAGCAGTAAGACCTCCGCCCGACCCACCAGCAGACTCTCACTATCAACGCGATTCTTTGTCCCTCCCTTTCTTTCCTCTGTAGAATTATTAAGAGAAAGCGATCATCAAGACATGACATCCATCGACTATCATCGGGAGACGTGGCTGAATCGGCACAAGGACGCGGATAATGGTTCTGATAAGATGTAAGGGGATTATCAGGAGAGAGCAGTCTACTGAGGAATGTAATAAGTCACGACCCATGTTAGACAGGATCAGTACATAAATCCGGCAACAGACACTCCAATCGGGTACAAGGACAGAGAGACACAGAGACACGACACAAGAGAGAGAGAGAGCCAGAGAGAGAGACAGAGAGGAGAACAGAGAGAGAGAGAGAGGAGAGAGACACAGAGATAGAGAGAGAGACACAGAGATAGAGAGAGAGAGAGAGAGAGAGAGAGAGAGAGAGAGAGAGAGACACTGACACAGAGAGAGAGAGAGACCTAGTGTCCAGAGTTTGCGTTGGCGGGTTGGCGGTGGATCATTAACCCTGTGCACTCCCCCCCCCCCGAGCCCCCGCGGAAAAGAAAGAAAAGACAGAAACAGAGAACAGAGTCACGGACCGGGCGCCCGCTGACAGGGACAGTGAATGGCAAACAAAACAAAAAAAACACATTAAAGTGATGCATGGAATCCACATCACTGTGTTGGGTCATATATCAGTAAGGAGTCGACTAGCGCCTGAAGATAGGGATGAAGGGAAATGCGACGAGAGACGGCAGGGAAGAACGGAGTTAGTGGCGTACAGAAGAACGCTCCCATGCAATAAAAAGAACCTGGCACAAAGCTAAGGGATCTAAGTACGGCACTCAGGATGTGATATGGGGGAATGAGACGCGAGCCGAGCGGGGGATAACCAACTCTAGTCATGCGTAACAATCCTAGCGAATGGCTCGATTGAGGATATCGATTCCCTAAGGCTTCGTTCTACCTCTCTCCTCCTATGGCTAAAGTGTGTAGGTGTGCCCAGCTGATGCGATAGTACCTTCACCTAACCCTCTTGAGGCACGCTCTTCCTCGCTACGCTCTTGGCAGTGTGGTCCCGCCTCGGGTCCGAGCTGCTGTCTCCATACTCCAAACTCCCCCAAGACACCGCACCGTCGATGCAACGGCGGCCTAAAAAATAAATTGCTCCTATCACCACTGTGCGGTGCCAGGCCACTAGCGTTAACCGTGTGCGGATGCGTTGGTGTTTCTGGCACGGTTGCAAGACACTACTTACAATTTTAGCCGGCGACCATAACGTCTAATGTTTGACCATCTTCCTTGATAGATCTCTGATGTTTACGGGCTCCTGTCGGTCCTTTACGGTCCACCACCGTCCATCGTGCTAAATGGTTGTGTCGTGTGTCTTGGCGTGTTGTTGTGTCTCGCCTCCTATTTGAACGTTTCATCATTTAGAACACACTGTTGTTCAATGCAACTTACGGCGAATTGAGAAATGTGTGGTTAAGGAGCGGGGCGGAGAGGGCACCTTGGGACGGAGCCTTCCGGTTCCCGAGTGGCCGTGACTGTTCTGTTCTATTCTATTTTGCTAAATATGATGCTAATTCCACCCTCATTATGGTTCCCCTTCAAAACAATGACACTGTGCAAATGACTTGACCTTTTACCGTGGCAAGAGATTAAAAAAAAAAGCGCCCATTAGATAGAACTAAATGAGAGAATAGTTTGGTCGTGGACTGGGAGCCCGGTCTCCGGCGATGACGACAGGCGCTCCGGGTAGAAGGTGATGATTTAAACATTTTTTGATATATTTGTGATTAACTTTTTATATATTTTTTTGAATTTCTGCTTATTGTTTAATGTTCAATGTTATGCACAGATTCCACAAAAGCACATTCCTGTCGTTTTACGCAAAAAACTAAGAGAATAAGTGTTTTCTGAATTCTGATTCTGATTTTGAGGGGTCGGATCTGGGCGATTGCAATGGTAAATTTTGTACTGGAACAGAGCACTCTGTGAAATGGAGCTTGTATGGGGATAATACCTTAGACGCGATAGATATTAAAATGGCAAAAAACATGTATCATACCATGTTTGACAAAGGTTTACAGACACGGACTGACTCTCAGATGTCGGAGATGGCGATATTAAATTAAAGAGTATCTACAGTCATTTTCACGGAGTAAATAATAAGCAAAATGCATCATGTAGTAATCGCGTACGATCTAGAGGAGAAGTCAGTAGCGCGAGCAAATTAAATACGTACGTTGGCTAGACAAGTTAGTGAATGAGTAGTCGGTTGCTGTGTGGTTGATAGTAGAGCGGCCCGTTGTTGTCGACTCGCGTTGATGTGTGGCTGCATGTGCCTCCTGTAGGGACGGGCTGGCGGTGAAGGTCGCTCGCTGAGGAGACGGCGGGACTCCCTCTAGTAAAACGCCAGGACAACTAGGCATAACTATATGAACGGGAAAGCTGAATGCCGCCGCCGCAGCGTGTGGTAAAAAACACACAGGATAAAGCGGATGAACATGCACGAGCTGGCGCGCGGGAGGAGCGTGAGCGGGCGGTCGAGACTGTTCGGCTCACCCACGGGTGGACCTGTCGCGGGGAACGGCTCTTTTTCTTTGTGTTATCTGAGCACAGAGGTAAGCAAACACAAACTACTACTCACCGTAGCTAGCATTCCAAATCACGACATCATATCACAACACGCAGACAGGAGAAGAATCGAGAAGCAAGAGCACACGCCCGAAGAGCAACGACGACGAGAGAGAAGCAGGCACGAAGCAACACAATACACAGAGAAAGAGAGAAAGAGAGAGAGAGATAGGAATATATACATCAGTAACACGTGACAATACTGGTACATTCATTAACCATTCATTAACATTTGTTAATGCGGTGATAAGCATGGACTAACGGTTAATCAACTGGGAACTAATCTTCATGTTAACTAAGGTATTCATTATTTATTGTAATATGGTCGAGGTCATCCCTAACACATGACCCCAACCCTCACCCTAATTATTGTGTGAATGCGATGCTTATCTAATGTTAATTAATGGTTAATCGATGTCCCCTTATTGTAAAGTGTCAGCGAGTTATCTTGTATGACGATTAAAGTATGAGAATGCATGAATGAATGAATGAATGAATCCTATCTGATGTTGTGTTGATGACACATGTGGATGACACACGCATGTTGTGTTTGTATGTATGAATATGCCGGCTCAGTCTCTCATCTAAAATTACAATATAATCCCCTACTCACCAATTCAATCGTTGATCCAGGTCTGCCGATCGATATCCGTGTCGGATTAAAATCGCTGTACATTGAGTGGATATTATTTGTGGAACTTTTTCCTTGTAGTCATTCAAAGAAAATCAATGATCAGATATCGGGGCTCTCGTTATTAAAAAAAACACGGCAATCGAAGAAGATTATATTTGCAGGAGCGGACGCCATCTTTTTTTCAGAAAGCAGCGGCACATTTTTGGGAATCAGCGCCACGATGTCTGACTGATATTTACCAGCCGCACTCTTTTCCTTAAGTGACTGCTGCAAAACGATGTGTATTAAGGTCAGGTTAGAAGATTGAAACTAAAACCACAACTGTGATGATGAAGCACGAATTTCCCAGCCTGTGTTGACCACACCCACACACACACACACACACACCACAACACAACACCACCACCACACACCACACACAACACAACACAACACCACAAGTGTCCGAAAGTTGTTCATAATCCGTCGACCTATCCTATTTGAGCCGGCCTCTTGGTTAATAGAAAGATTTAAGTGGAACAAATACGGGCGGACGCGGCGAGATAGGGCATGGTGCAGGGTGTGTTCTATAAGGTCAGGCAAGGACTCTCTTGCCTGAAAGCCGCTACAGCAGAATAGGTCTGCTGTCACCTCAGGAGGAGCAGACGGAGAGGAGCGAGGCATGCGAGAGCTGTCGAGGTGCTCAGAGCAGAGAGATCGGAGAGAATGAGAGCAGATGTAGATTGTCGGCCGTTAAGAGGGGACTTCAATTAAAGGCGTTTTACGATCTCCTCCTCTCCTCTCCTCCTCTCTCCCTTCCTCCTCCTCCTCCCTCTCCACCTCCTCTCTCCTCCTCCTCTCCCCTCTCTCCACCTCCTCCCTCCCTCTCTCCCCTCCTCCTTCCTCCTCCCTCTCCTCCTCCTCCTTCTCCTCCCTCCACTCTCCACCTCGTCTCTCCACCTCCTCCTCTGCCTCCTCTCTCCTCTCCCCTCTCCTCCTCCCCTTCCTCTCTTCCTCCTCTTCCCCTCTCTCCTGTCCTCCTCTCCTCCCCCTCTTCCCCTCTCTCTCCTTCCTCATGTCATCTCTCTCCTCTCTCCTCCCTCCTCCCTCCTCTCATCCTTGACTCGTCAGAATGGCTGAACACAGCAGCGTGAGGTCATAACCATCCCTCACACACACACACACACGCACACGCACACACACACACACACACACGCACACACACACACACACACACACACACACACACACACACACACACACACACGCAGCACACACACACAACACACACGCATACACACACACTACACGCACACCGTCTTCTACACTTGCACGGCCTTACACGGCTTCGTGGATAGACATCACTGATACAGATACATACACCTTACTCTCTATAGACGCCACTCCACCGGGTCACTAATCCAACGGCTCGATCAGCTACCGATACGCCGCGGCGCGCGGGTATTTCACACACACACTTATCATTCTTACATCACACCAGCCACGATTACTAATTCACGCTAGGGACGGTGAAGACCGAAGGAACCTCTTATGAAGGAGGTATGGGTGGTATGAGGGCTAACAATCAAACCTGTTTATCGTTTTATAGATGCATAACCCACATGCATTTTATATTCACTGTCTATCCGCTGGTCCATCGAGAGAGAAGGTACTGGCTCGCATCTAAATGTCTTATTTATGGCCACGGAGTGAAGGTATATACCAGACTGAACTCGAGCTGTGGCGGCCGTTTCTCCCTCAACCGCACCCCTCTGGACACTTTTTTATAAAACCAGTACTTCCTTTTTCTTGCTATACGCAGGGCCATGCTTCGGCACCTCGTTCACAGTACTAATTTAATAGTAGATGACTTAATCAAAGCCAGACCATTGTCTTATTCATAAATTTTTGCACTGAATTCTTATTGCACCAAACCAGCTCTCTTTGCATTGCCTGAGGTATTGCGAAGCCGTGACCACAGTTTAATCTTGAAGTAACTTATTGGACTGATAGGAATTGGAGCGGTAATTCGCGTCACACTCTATACGCATACACAAGTCTGGATGTGACCCTTTGAGGTGATTAATGGGTTTGGTAATGTTAAATGTAAAGGTACGGGCCAGCCGCTAGGCGCGCAGTATTACTCACTTAAAAATGTGCGCCGGTTTTTAAAGGGCCAGCCCACGCAAGCTGAACAATACAATGTAATCTCGGTGCAGAAACCCGACGAATTTCAACAAGCCTGTCGCCTGCTGGCGTCTTAACTGTTTTGATAAGTAGCGTGACACCCACATAAACAACAGTGAATGACGAGAGTGCGCCGCACAGGGCCCGACGAGATTCAGTCGCGAAACACTTGATTGTTAAATGTAAATGTACCAGGCCTACTCGCATATTACTCATATATTAAAGTTGGAATAAATAGCATTGATTGTAAATTAACTGGTCAATAACAGGTCAATCAGGGTCAAGCCCCTCTAGAGCCACAAGGGGGAAGCATTTAGCCTCAAACACACGTTTTGGGAACCAGCAGCGTGGGCCCACCACTCCCACTATCCCCACCACCCCCACCACCACGTGAGGATATCCTCAACTTACTTATATTTTTGCTTCTTTGTTATTCCACGTGCATCATTTCGTGACCACGAGAAGATATTGTCGGGCAGACGGACCGATGGCTCGATCAATAACTGGAGACAGATCGATAGACGTGGGCTGCAGCGCCATCTGTTGGCCGTTCATTCGTTTCAAAAGAGGCGTCTTCGAGCGACAAAGAGCTCCACACATCCCCGAGTCGTGTTGTCGTGTGTTCCTTCAGACGCGTTCCCCCCTCCGGCCATGTTTATGTCTGGAGTGGGGGAGCGAGAGACAAAGAGGGCCTATGTGCCAGTCATAAAACTTCATCCATTTCCGTTTGGCGAGGGAAGGGACGCGGAGAGACCACGCCACGGGGCTACATAAGTCGCTCGAGGTTAAAATATAATGGGGCGGAGCGATATCATACCGAATCCCCCTTTCTTGTAGAGGTAGTTTAGAACTTATCGGACCTTTCGAACGAGTACGCACACCGCTAAGCCGAGTAAAGAGTAGCGACCCGACATTGCGGTGGGTCGACCTTAGGTAGTGACTGTATTTGAGACAATTTGGACATTTCGAAGCGCGTTTTATGAAGGCACCGACTTTCTCTCGCGGGAGACCCATGGTTGGCGGTGTGTTCTCTCTCTTCTCTCTCCTCCTTCCCTCTCTCTCTATCTCCTCCTTCTCTCTCTCCTCTCCTCGCCTTTACCTGGCCTCTCTCTCTCTCTCTCTCTCTCTCTCTCTCTCTCTCATCCTCTTGTCTCTCTGTATTTACCTCATACAGCACCAGCCAAGGATGCTTTGAGAGAGCCGGCCGGGAGACGCAACAAAATTAGGGGCTTGGATTAATCCGTATATATGTAGGACAATAATACCAAACTCAATTGCCTCAATGGCACAATCATCAGCACGGAGCACGCAAGCCGCTCTCTCCGCATACTAGGAGAGTCCATCACTGTTCTAACTCTCACGCTACTCTCTTCAGAGCATATTTGATTAGATACCTTGACGATCTCTACCACTATATTTTCTCATCTGCTAATCTTTTATCACTCTCAATCGGTTTACCTCCATAAGCGCAGCGTTCGCCTAGACGCGAGTCCTCATTGTTCTGCTGCGCAGCGACGAAAAACCACTGACAGTCCAAATAGATTAAACTGTAAACATAAAAGCAAGGTTTGGCTTCGACTTGCTTCAATCAGGGCAACATGGGTGGAGTTTGTCGAACTTTGGTCTTAAAATTTTCCAAAAATCACCTTTTGATCTCACTAGGCTCGGGGGAGACACTAGATAAGTCGATACTCTGGTCACAATGGTCATGGAAGTGACAAGCACATTCACACTGTTGCCCACTGGTTTCTCACTGGTTCCGCGCATGTACGCGGTAATCTTCCATATTTAGGAGCATTAGAATAGAAAACATATTGTCGTCGATTGTGTGTCTGGTGTTGTGGTGTGTGTGTGTGTGTGTGTGTGCTGGTGTGTGTGTGTGTGTGTGTGGTGTGTGTGTTTGTGTGTGTGTGTGTGGCTGGTCTGTGGTCTGAATAATAATAATTCTCGACAGAGTCAGCAGCATATACCACGAGGATAAGACAAAAAAAGCAACACACCCAGGCAACACACCCCCAGCACACACCATTCACACCCACCTCATCCGAGCCGTTTGAAAGAACAACCCTCCACCAATGAGACACCATACGAGCATAAATTGTAGTATTCACACACACATCATCAACGACAACCACGATCGTGGCACACACCAACCGAACAACACAGTCGTTTGTAACACACACATCTCACAGAACACTACTGCGCCGTTTAAATTGGAAACGGGAAGACTAATGACCCGTGAATATTTATATGTGTTCTTTGTAAACACACTTCACAAGAAATATGCGCCCTTAAATTGAAACGGGAGACTATATGACCCGTGATATATATGTGTTTGGCTGTCCTGAGGTCATGACCCCAGGGGTCACCACCACCACGGTACCATAATTAACTGAACCGGCCCCGCTCAAAAATATCTTTTATACGACCGCAGCCCGGGCACAATATTTCTCTGTTCCTCCCCAGAAAGGATGTTTCATGATCATTAGCACTTTGCCGCTTTACAACTTCCTGTTCCAAACTGTTCTTTGTCGTCGGGGGTTCGGTGCCTGCAGACGCAGAACAGAGCAGATTTGAAATACTCAGGGGGGCCCGTGAGAGACACAGAGAGAAGCTATTTCCATTCAAACAAGGGAATTTCTTTCATTCATTCATTTCATTCTCCGGCCCCCTGGACACCAACTCACAGGAGGGTTCAAGGTCAACGATTTTGTATTTTTTTTAAACTCCTTCAAACCGCGCACAAAAACACACCCGTGGTGTGTGAGATGAGATTTTAAACGAGCGCCTGCTCACCAGGCGGTCGTGAAAGGACAAGGCCACTGTTATAGAGAAGTGTTTCATAGCGTCTTATAATACACTGCTGAAATGTTATGATGATAGGCTGTTAGGGACACGGCAACCAGCGCAACATTCAACACCATTTAGATCTAGTTCCTTCAGTTGAATTCGACCACAAATAAGGTTTTTTAATAACAATACTAAGTATAAATACTGATATATGTAGTGTGAATGATGTAATGTTTGAGAGAAGTAAAAGATGCTAGGGGTATGAATGAAGTAGGTGAATGCTTTGACCTTCTTTAGAACTAGAGCTGGATAAACTGAGTATCTGCCTTTGCGATGTCGCGGATTTGTACAGCCGTAAGGAAGCGAGAAAGGTAATTTGCTTAAAGTCAAGATATGCACACCGAGAAACACAGAAAGCTATTTTAAATAGTCGAGAAGGAAGCACGACCGATAATACTCTAGTCTCCCTCGTAGCGGTCACTCCTCGCGGGGCAAATCTCCGTTCATGGGACGTTAAAATACTCTCATTCTTGGAGGGGGCTTTTCTCCACCTTCGCAAGCAAGCGCACCTCGAGCGCGCCACGCCACAGGCTGAGGATCAGGGATATCACGATTTCAGGTTGAATCGGTGGGCGCCATTCCCCTTTCCCGTCGCTGACGTTAAAGTCGGGGTGGTTATGCTAATTTGGTTCCGTGCGGTTTCTCACAATACACGCATATACACCACGGCACACGAGACACATATAACACACATCACACCCCAACACACACACACACAGCACACACACACTCACACACACACACACACGAGCACACACACACACACACACACACACACACACACACACACACACACACGCACACACAACTGCCAACCTGGTATGCGGTGTTTTGCAACGTACTGTGACGGAGGAGAGCAGCAACATCGGTAGCAAGCGGCGTCGATGTTCAAACGGTCGGCACGGCGACAGATGTGGCGGCGGTCCTGCGCACGCAGCGGGGCCAGACGGCCACATCTGTCGGCCCCCAGCCACCAGCCACCACCACCACGCCACCACCACCCCCCACCACCCACCCCCCACCCCCCCAGTCCTCCTGGTGTACTGTACTGCAAACAAATGCCTGCGGACTTTAACATCACAGCATGAATAGCGGTGGCAGGAATGTCTCCCAGAACCTTCTAGAGAGGTCGCTACGAGGAGGAGGAGGAGGAGGGTGAGGGGGAGGAGGAGGAGTAGGAGGAGTTCTCTCCCAGCAGCAGGTCTCCTCGACTCCTGTGCCGTGACAGCGGAGCACACGGCAGCACTGCATTCTGGGGATTAAGAGCCACCGTCTGGGACTGGGAGGGAAACGAGGGGGAACAGGGGGGAACGGGGGAGGGAGGGGGTGAGGATGGAGAGAGAGAGAGAGAGAGAGAAAAAAAAAAGAACGGTACAAGTAACAAGTTGTCTCGTTTGAAAAAGACATAAAGAAACGGGGTGGAAAAAGAAAATGAGACCTATGGTCACTATCCCCGCGGTTCTTTCCCGATGCGGGATACAGAGGAGAGGAGAGGGAGGAGGAAGGAGAGAGGAGGAGGAGGAGAAGAGAGGAGGGGGGGGGGAGCTGGCGAAGCAGGAAGCAGATGTGTCTCCCAGAATGCCTCGGGAGAGCCATCCGTCACGTGATTGGTCGGTCGGGAGTGTGTGTGTTTCGGCGTTGTGTGTTTTCCGTGATGCATCGCGGTACATCGTTAACCCTCCCCCCCCCCCGCTAATGGCGGAGAGCGATGGATTTCGGGTGTCCGGCGGAAGAACTACGACCGAGAGCAGCTGCATATAGAGTACCGCACTACTACACGAGATATATATACGTATACTCACACTATACGTATACTCACACTATACGTATACTCACCAGACAATTACCACGAGACCTGTCGTGCCACAATAAGCCACAATAAGCCACGTATTATATACAGTCGTGTCTCGACAGAACACAACAAATTGGCGGCACACCAAGTAGAAAAGGGGCAGCGGGAACACCGACACCACTTTACCAGGAAGTCTTTACGATCTTTAGCGGGGGGGAGGGGAACCGATGATTCCGTTTCCAGCTGAAGTTCCGAGCCTCGGCAAGCCTCTCGCATTATGATCCGTCGCGTTCCAATCTCAGAATTAGCATAGAAATAAACCGGAAGCGCGTACTCAGTAGTACTCAGTAGTACTCAGTAGTACCCCGTGTGTTCCCATCAAGGTATGTTGTTGTGACCGCGGGGCTAAGGGGGCTCCTCACGTATTTTTTTTGTTTATCCGAGAATTATGTCGGAGGGTCCGTTGCGCCGCTCTCTCTCCTCGCCGCTGCTCTATAGTAAACGTGTCGCTCCGTCCTGCACCCGGAGGGGAGCGGGGGTTTAGGGAGACGTCCGCCTTATTAAAGTGTCCTCGGCTAAATTAATGAACCTCTGACGTTCCACGGTGGACTCTCAGCGTTCGTCTGGCTTCTCCCCGCGCTTCTGTGAAGACGAAGACGAAGACGAAGACGAGGTGAAGCAAAGCCTGCTGGGATCAATTAACAAAAGAAAGAGTCTGAACTTGAAGTTTTCTGAACACGAAGTTGTTTGTTGTTTGTTGTTGATGGTGCTCAACGTGGGTTACCAAGGAAACAATCCCCCACGATGGGATGGGACGGACAGACAGACAGACACAGACAGACAGTGAGACAGACAGACAGACCGACAGACAGACTGTGAGACAGACCGACAGACAGTGAGACAGACCGACAGAAAGACAGACAGACAGACAGACAGTGAGACAGACAGACAGAAAGACAGACAGACAGACAGACAGTGAGACAGACAGACAGTGAGACAGACAGACAGTGAGACAGACAGACAGACAGACAGACAGTGAGACAGACAGACAGACAGACAGACAGTGAGACAGACAGACAGACAGACAGTGAGACAGACAGACAGACAGTGAGACAGACAGACAGACAGACAGACGCACAATAAGCCACAATAAGCCACGTATTATATACAGTCGTGTCTCGACAGAACACAACAAATTGGCGGCACACCAAGCAGAAAAGGGGCAGCGGGAACACCGACACCACTTTACCAGGAAGTCTTTACGATCTTTCGCGGGGGGGGAGGGGGGGGGAACCGGTGATTCGGTTTTTCCAGCTGAAGTTCCGAGCCTCAGCAAGTCTCTCGCATGATGATCCGTCGCGTTCCGATCTCAGAATTAGCACGGAAATAAACCGGAAGCACGTACTCAGTAGTACTCAGTAGTACTCAGTAGTACTCAGTAGTACCCCGTGTGTTCCCATCAAGGTATGTTGTTGTGACCACGGGGCTAAGGAGGCTTCTCACGTAAATTTTTTTGTTTATCAGAGAATTATGTCGGAGGGTCCGTTGAGCCGCTCTCTCTCCTCGCCGCTGCTCTATAGTAAACGTGTCGCTCCGTCCTGCACCCGGAGGGGAGCGGGGGTTTAGGGAGACGTCCATCTTATTAAAGTGTCCTCGGCTAAATGTAATGAACCTCCGACGTTCCGCGGTGGACTCTCAGCTTTTCACCCGGCTTCTTCTGTCTGCGCTTCTGTGAAGACGAAGACGAAGACGAAGACGAGGTGAAGCAAAGCCTGCTGGGATCAATTAAAAAAAAAAAGAGTCTGAACTTGAAGTTTTCTGAACACGAAGTTGTTTGTTGTTTCTGATGGTGCTCAACGTGGGTTACCAAGGAAACAATCCCCCACCATGGGATGGGATGGACAGACAGACAGACAGACAGACAAACAGACAGACAGAAAGACAGACAGACAGTGAGACAGACAGACAGACAGACCGTGAGACAGACAGACAGACAGACAGACAGACAGTGAGACAGACAGACGGACAATGAGACAGACAGACAGTGAGACAGACAGACAGACAGACAGACTGTGAGACAGACAGACAGACAGACAGACAGACAGACAGTGAGACAGACAGACAGACAGACAGAACAGTGAGACAGACAGACAGACAGACAGACTGTGAGACAGACAGACAGACAGACAGACAGACAGTGAGACAGACTGTGAGACAGACAGACTGTGAGACAGACAGACAGCCAGACAGACTGTGAGACAGACAGACAGACAGTGAGACAGACAGACAGACAGACAGACTGTGAGACAGACAGACAGACAGACAGACTGTGAGACAGACAGTGAGACAGACAGATAGTGGGACAGACAGACAGAAAGACAGACAGACAGTGAGACAGACAGACAGACAGTGAGACAGACATACAGACAGACAGACAGTGAAACAGACAGTGACAGACAGACAGTGAGACAGACAGACAGACAGACAGACAGTGAGACAGACAGACAGTGAGACAGACAGACAGTGAGACAGTGAGACAGACAGACAGACAGACAGACAGTGGGACAGACAGACAAAGACAGACAGACAGACAGACAGTGAGACAGACAGACAGACAGACAGACAGTGAGACAGACAGACAGACGATCAGACAGACGGCTCCTTTGTTCATCACAGAAGTGGATTTCAGGTGCGACAGCTCCACCTGCAAACTGTCAACTCAATTGATGGAACGACGGCGTCGGGCACACAGGGCTAGCTTCACCGGACGGCGGTGGCAGCAAACCATTTGTTACGTCACAGCAGACACCCCTGCAGTGCAGTGCAGTGCACCACACACACACACACACACACACACACACACACACACACACACACACACACACACACACACACACACACACCCATACCCACTGACATGCACCAATCCTCCGACACACCACACACCACCACCACACCGCTGGCCACACACACACACTTCGCTGCGGTTGAACCCGTGACCCTGGCGGACGCATCAGGGGGGAGAGAGAGAGGGCGGGGAGGGAGGCGAGGGGGGGAGGGTGGTAGTGAAAGGAAAGGGCAAGAGGACAAGGAGAGAGGGAGGAAAACGGCGGCGTCTCCCCAGAGCTAATAGCGGTGGCATCGCGAGTGGCTGCCCCTCGTCTGATTGATGCATTGAGAATTACATTCTGTCACTGAGGGCCCACCGGCAGGGTAAGACCCCCAAGCCTCCTCCTCGTCCCCCCAGGCCGAGGCGGAGGCTTCGGCCCCCCCGTGGCGGTCGGGGAACGAGCGCGGGGGCTCATACTGTGTGCGCTCTATGCCGGCCGTGCTCGGCTGCAGGATCACCGAACGCTCGACGTGTGCTGAACACTGCGGTCTGCAGTTGTACTGGAATGCGGGTTTTTGTGGTCGACTTCTTCTTTATTTTTCGTTTTCACTTCGCGTCGCCTCCCCTGTCAAAGCGAGTCGAGTGAGTCAAGTGGAGTCGCCGATAACCGGTCGTTATATACGATGTGAGTGTTATTGTATAGACAAGGCAGACAATTTCATCCAAAGCGACTTACAGTACAACGAGTGTATTCGTTGAAAGAGAGGCGGCGATATATATCACTGGCGGTACATGAGCTCATCTCATTGACCTTGGAGAATGACCTCAGAGTCTTCGTCGGCCGTCATCCGGATTCAGTCCAACATTCACAGATTCGTTCCTCGATCAAGGTTTATGTTTTCCCTGCAATAAATGATATGTAGAAATGTAAAAAAAGAAAAAAAGAAATCTATGGTTTATAGGCCATCTGGAAATCACCAAACACTCGTGAGCAAATGTTTGGATTTAATTATCGTCGGCGCGCGAGTGCAGCTGCCGGCTGGATGGAAAGTACGGAGCCAAGAAAACGTGGTGAGCGTGCATCGGGGCCGTACAGTATCTCAGTGTTTTGTACGTTGTGCTCGTATAGTTGCTCATTGTTTGTCGTTCTCTCTGTTGAACCAGTTTGTTTGTTTGTTTGTTTGTTTGTTTGTTTGTTTGCTTCATATCGCCGCACGGTTCCCCCGCGCCGACCGACGACGCCGACTTCTTCTCGCCGTGGGAATTCGCCGTGTGGCCCATCGGCGTGGGCGTCCTCGTCGACCGTAATGGAATAAGAAACGATAGTCCGTGACCCCAGTGTTAAATGTGTTCAATTAAAGTCCTCAACCATTTCAGACGCTGAAAGGGTTCAAGTGTACAACATGAAGACAGTGGATTAAAGGAAGGAAGATGGACATTGGAAGATAGCTCATCCTGAACCCTGATGTTCCACAGATGGGAGAGAGACTTCTCATTGGTGGATACGCGATATAATTATGCTTTAAAACTTCCCATTGGAGGAAGAAATACGGCAAGCCCACGTCTGCTTCAGTAATTCCACTGTGTGTGTGTGTGTGTGTCTGTGTGTGTGTGTGTGTGTGTGTGTGTGTGTGTGTGTGTGTGTGTGTGCGTGTGTGTGTGAAGACCCAGGCTAACCCCCCCATTCCCATCTTAGTCGGCAACACCTTTTCTGTTCTT
>PIJE02001417.1:23473-40973 GCA_002895965.2 Coryphaenoides rupestris
CAACAGGCCTATGTTGCTAGGATCACATTACATGCAAACATCGTAGATGACTGTGTGCTGTGTGTGTGTGTGTGCGTGTGTGCGTGCGTGTGTGTGCGGGTGCGTGTGTGTGTGTGTGCGTGGCGTGCGTGCATGTGCGTGTGTGTGTGTGTGTGTGTGTGTGTGCGCGTGTGTGTGTGTGTGTGTGTGTGTGGTGGTCTTTATTGTGACGGCTGACTCCCAATGCTACACATCTGAGCAATCCCATCGACTTCTCGGGAAGCACCATTATACACACGACTGTTTCCAACATGTGACATGAGTCATGTGACGTGTGACATGTGACGTGTGACATGTGACGTGTGTGTGTGTGTCTTGTGTTGTGTGTGTTCTTGTGTGTGTGTGTGTGTTGTTTTCGTTGTGTGTGTGTGTGTGTGTTGTGTTGTTGTGTGTGTGTGTCTTGTGTTGTGTTGTGTGTGTTGTGTGTGTGTGTGTGTGCTTGTGTTGTTCAGTGGGTCCGGGTTCTGAGCTGAATGTTTTGCCACGGGAAACCCTCGCCCATTTCCCAAAAAAAGCAATCTCTTCGTCCCGGGCCGAGCGCGAGTGTGCGGTGTGCGTGTGTGCGTGTGTGCGTGTGTGCGTGTTGTGTCTGCGTGTGCGTGTGTGCGTGCGTGTGTGCGTGCGTGTGTGTGTGTGCGTGCGCGTGCGTGGCGTGTGTGTGTGTGTGTGTGTGTGTGTGTGTGTGTGTGTGTGTGTGTGTGTGTACTTTATTGTGACGAGCTGACTCCCAATGCTACACATCTGAGCAATCCCATCGACTTCTCGGGAAGCACCATTATACACACGACTGTTTCCAACATGTGACATGAGTCATGTGACGTGTGACATGTGACGTGTGACATGTGACGTGTGAATGTTGCATTGTGTCTGTGGTGTCTAGTTTGTGTGTGTGTGTTTATGCGTATGTGTGTGTGTGTGTGTGTGTGTGTGTGTGTGTGTGTGTGTGTGTGTGTGTGTGTGTGTGTGTGTGTGTGTGTGTGGCAGTTCGTTCGCTTTCAGTGGGTCCGGGTTCTGAGCTGAATGTCGCCCATTTCCCAAAAAAAGCAATCTCTTCGTCCCGGGCCCACAAGTGTGCGTGTGTGCGTGTGTGTGTGTGCGTGTGCGTGTCTTGTGTGTGCGTGTGTGTGCGTGTGTGTGCGTGCGTGCGTGCGTGTGCGTGCGTGCGTGTGCGTGCGTGCGTGCGCGCGTGCGCGTGTGTGTGTGTGTGTGTGTGTGCGTGTGTGCGTCGGGACGTAAATCGGAGCGCCGACCTCAGCAAACCAGAATTCAGGATGAACGTTCGGCGGCGATGAGTGAGTGAGGTTTACAGGTCGTTGTGACGACTTCAGATCTGACACCCGAACCCGTTTCATGTTCCCGGTGTGAGAGCTGACAACGTGTGTGTGTGTGTGTGTGTGTGTGTGTGTGACGTAGGTGTGTGTGTGTGTGTGTGTGTGTGTGACCTAGGTGTGGCGTTCTCCTGTTTATGTGACGTTCTGTCTTCATCAAAGCTCTGATGCGATGGCTTTCGTGTCGTTCGTCACACTAATTACGGAGCTCCGAGCGCCATTGGCTCGATCGCAAACAGTTTTGCTGCGTGTGACAGTTTACTGATTCATTCAACGACTTCAACAAACACATCTTTTCTTTTTCTTTTCTTTCTTTTTTCCCGGGGAAGATCGCACCCCCGAAAAAATGAAAGCTTCACATTTATTTGTCCCGGGTATAATAATGACAACAGCAATCATACAAAATGGTTCTTCGTGGCTGCTTGCTGCTGCCGCCGCTGGAATTATGCATCCGTTGAAGAATAGAAAGGAAGAAAGAAAGTGTCACAAATCGGCAAATATGCGCAGGGACCCTGACAACGGATGAGGAATAAATAAACTATCTCCAGTCGGTAATAAAAGTCGGTCGCTTCGAGGAACAATATGTGTCATATTCAACCGACGATAGCGTGATAGAGAAGGACCCAAAGGACCCACTGTCACGGCGCTACACACACACACACACACACACTCCGAGGGGCGGCGACCGGCCCACTTAACTCGACCCCCCCGGCGGAGCGTCCCGTCGAAGGAAGACTTTGAGTTGAGGAGTTGAGGCGTCATGATAAGTCACTGAATGTGTGGGCGGGAGGAAAACCTTCTCGGTGGTCTCGGCGCATAAACGCACGATGACGCCGGCATAGACGTGGAATTGAGACGTTCGTTCGTTTAGCAAATGGTGGCTTCAGCAACTCCAGTACACAGAACACGGGTGAACACAACGAATGAATTCAACGACTAATTGCCAACATACTGGAAAAGGAGAACGGTGGGTTAAGGTTGAGGATGTAAGTCCTAAGTGAGACAGAAAGAAATCGAGGAAAAGAGTCGGTGACGGCGTAAAGTTAATCGTGTGAGCGCCTCGTATGTAACCGGGACCTCGCTGTCTGTGCTCATAGATGAAGGGGGAACATTAAGTGTGTTTTCAGTGAGTATTTTTAGGCCGGCCGGCATAATAACGCACCGCGGTGTCACTAAGAATATGTACGCGACGAATATTTATGTATTTTTGTAATCTGTTGTTTTTAAGTTTCGCCAAATTCAAATGGGGGGACGTGGTGGGATTTTAAAACTCCTTTGCAACCAGGGTCCTCACACTTGGCGTTGACTTTGCTGTGACTTTCCCCGCGTTCGACGGCTAATGCGTTTCCGCTGTCTGCTCGGTGTTATTGTGCGTGTCGCTGTTTGCTTCTATATTTGGGTTATTTGTTTCATTTGGACGCTTACTTTGCGAGTGTGTGTCTATAGGAGACCCCCCCGCCGTGTGTGTAATTGAGGCGTTTTTATGCATTAATTGCACGCGGCGTATAGGCAATGAAGCTCTGGAAATGCAAGAATAAATAATAATATCTAATATAATATATGTTTGTTTGACTCACATTGTGTACGTATGCGTGTCTATTTCTTTTGCGTGTTCTGGTTGCCGTCGGCGTTGGTGTGTCTATTGTAGCTCGTGACCGTGATCGTCACACATTTGACGGACTGATCTTTGACCTGAGGAACATTATTTCAGAACTCAGAGCTTCCGCCGCCAATGGCAACAATCACACGCAGTGCATATAGTGTCTTCTGAACGTACGTAAATCAAACTACAATCCGTACCCGTATGCTTCCGCCGGTGCAAGATACTACACACTGTCAGATACTACACACTGTCAGATACTACACACTGTCAGATACTACACACTGTCAGATACTACACACCGTCACCGGAAACATCGTAAAAAACGTAAATGGACCGGCAACAGTGGGATTCACTCAGGCAGAATAAGAGCTCCTAATGGAAATGCCATATGAAGCCATATGAACATCATCTCTTGAGTGAATAATGCATCGAGTGTACGCTCCTGCAGCGGCGCTATGTATAGACTAAGCTTTTTTAATTTAAAAAAATCGGAATTTGTCATCTTAATAGTACAGTGAGGATGATGAGGATGATGATGATGGCGATGGCGATGATGACGACAATGTTGACGTCATGGCGACGGCAAAATCAATCACCGCGTGACGCCCGGCACCGTCTCGGGCCGCGGATCAAAGTTTAAAGCGTTTTGATCATTTTTGCAAGACATTGTCAGGGAGGCCCATACTGTGCGCCGTCCAGGGGGTCCCGACGCTGAGGATGGGGATGCAGGGTGACAGCACACTGGCATCGCGGCCGCTCTCTCTCTCTCTCTCTCTCTCTCTCTCCAACCGCGGTCCCTACCAGGCCCCGCCCCCCTCCGCACCCGTCGCCCCGGAGATGGAACTGCTGATGGAAGGAGACTCCGACCTCATGCTTATCTAATGAGCGAGCGGTGTGTGCGCGCCTCATTAATAACCTGTCACACTCACTCTCTGCCGGGGATAATAACGGATGCATCGGCTCTGACCCCCACCACCACCTCCACCACCATCACACCATTGTGGTGTCCCCCGTCGCCTTTTTCGCTGGTGGCGACTGGCCCCTCTGGGATGTATACGGCGAGGGCAGGATGGGGCCAGCCTACGGTGCTCGAAGGCGGCGAGGAGAGGAGGACTTCCACGGGGGGGGGGGGGGAAAGCCGATGTGTCCACGCCGCTGTCAACCTGGTCGGCATCCCCCCTGAGCGAGACGACCCCGAGATAACCCCCCCCCGGCGATGGCCCCCCCCGCTCATTAATGATGATGTCGGCGCGGAGCTCAGATAGATCAGTCGCTCCAATTTCGCTCCACGGCGTCTGAAGACCCCACGTGTTCTTATCGGGAACGTGTGGCGTGTGTTTCCCCACGTTAGGGAATAGATACGAGCGGAGATGGAGAAGGTCATTTGAAGGTCATGTGGAGAAGGTGAACACGGGCCGTTGGCAGCGAGGCCACTCTTCAGTACTTCCAGCATCTTACATTTACATTTACATTTACATTTAGGAGCATTTGTCAGACGCCTTGATCCAAAGCGACTTACAAAGAGTACATTTGTTGAAGGAGAGACAGCAATATATCACTGTGGTACATAAAGATAAGAATAGAGCTGTTTTCAAGCATTCATAGTTACAAGGTTAATAGAACGAGTTTCATAATTGCGAGGTTCCCTGCATATCATTGTGTCTTCCACCCGATCATAAAGGGCGGCAGGGAATATAAAACGCAGATAAAAAAGACACACAAGACAGAAGACAAAAGCCACTAAGATGAGTTAGCATAATGTATCCCCACCACACGACGGGGGGGCGCGCACACACCGCTCGCTCATTAGATAAGCATGAGGTCGGAGTCTCCTTCCATCAGCAGTTCCATCTCCGGGGCGACGTGGCGATGGGGCGGGGGGGTGGGGGCGGGGCCTGGTAGGGACCGCGGTTGGAGAGAGAGAGAGAGAGAGAGAGAGAGCGGCCCCAATGCCAGTGTGCTGTCACCCTGCATCCCCATCCTCAGCGTCGGGACCCCCCTGGACGGCGCACAGTATGGGCCTCCCTGACAACGTCTTGCAAAAATGATCAAAACGCTTTAAACTTTGATCCGCGGCCCGAGACGGTGCTGGGCGCCACGCGGTGATTGATTTTGCCGTCGCCATGACGTCATCATCGCCATCGCCATCATCATCATCATCATCATCCTCACTGTACTATTAAGATGACAAATTCTGATTTTTTTAAATTAAAAAAGCTTAGTCTATACATAGCGCCGCTGCAGGAGCGTACACTCGATGCATTATTCACTCAAGAGATGATGTTCATATGGCTTCATATGGCTTTTCCATTAGGAGCTCTTATTCTGCCTGAGTGAATCCCACTGTTGCCGGTCCATTTACGTTTTTTACGATGTTTCCGGTGACGGTGTGTAGTATCTGACAGTGTGTAGTATCTGACAGTGTGTAGTATCTGACAGTGTGTAGTATCTTGCACCGGCGGAAGCATACGGGTACGGATTGTACTGTGATTTACGTACGCTCAGAAGACACTATATGCACTCTGAGTTGGAAGCTCTGAGTTCTGAAATAATGTTCCTCAGGTCAAAGATCAGTCCGTCAAATGTGTGACGATCACGGTCACGAGCTACAACAGACACACCAACGCCGACGGCAACCAGAACACGCAAAAAGAAATAGACACGCATACGTACACAATGTGAGTCAAACAAACATATATTATATTAGATATTATTATTTATTCTTGCATTTCCAGAGCTTCATTGCCTATACGCCGCGTGCAATTAATGCATAAAAACGCCTCAATTACACACAGTACTTCATTAACACATTATTGGTGAGATTGAACTATCGAGAGAGAGAAGACGTCAAGCCCAGCTTTCTTTCTGCGGATCACAAAGTTCCTGGAAACCCCGACGCGAGTGTTGCTCCAATGATAAATGTACCGAACGTCGTCTTCTGCTGTTGTGTGTGGCGTCGTGTGTGGCGCTGGCCTCGGGCGGAAACATCTCCGCTGAAAAATAAACTTCACAACGTGAGGCAAAGTACATTCTGACTCCGACTGTATTTTTTTTGGGGGGGATCTTCCAACGCTAAGCAAACAAAAGAGAGACAAACGAAACACGTTGATCCCACCCACAGCGATATCCATTCAAGATCCCTATTACAACAACAAGTCATTCTAAATTCAATTCGGATTTCTTTTTTTACCGCGTTTCATTTACATTTATCGTATCGCTATATTATTTGATTCTCGCTTGAATCCTAATAGAAACCTTGGGAGCGTCGGGGACAAGGCCTGCTGATTCTTCGGTCGTCTCGGAGGTCAGGTCAGACTGACCTCTCAAATAAGTACGATGTAATGGAATCGGTGTGTGTGTGTGTGTGTGTGTGTGTGTGTAGGCGATGTGCTCGCCCCGTGTATCAGCTGACCCCGCCCTCAAAGGTCATCCACGCCGGGTTTCTCTGTAAAGCGTTTAGCGACGGAATGACCTGTCAATCAGGCGTCTGACTTCCGTCGCGGGAAAGCTTCTCAACGACGCCGCCGATGTCGTAATCGGCCCCCCGTTGTGTTTCAGTGTTCACCTGTTTCTCGTTGGTCGATTGTCACTTCCAGTGTGTTCTAGTGTGTATCTTCTCATTCGTTGTTTCCTCTTTTATTGTGTCGTCCGCTCTTCTGTTCCTGTCTTGTTGTCCTCGCCTGTCCCTCGTTACTTCTGTCTGCCCTGTTTAGTTTAGTATAGTTTGTATGGGTTTTCTCGGTCAGATCCTTCGTCGTATTCAGTGGCATTCGGTTTCTGTCTCGTCGTAACGATCATCAGTTGGAGTAAAATCATTCTAATTAATTCCGTTGCCTGTGTTTGGGTCCTCTCACCACACGAAGCGTGAAAACTGAGACCGGCACCGGGCTTCTCAAAGATATGAGTCAAATCTATTCTTTGTGATTCATTTAGTTTTGGTAAAGAGGTTAATCAGTGGCCAACGACGGCGCGCTCATCAACAATTGTAACACAAAAACAAAAAGAGGTCAAACACTTCCAGCTTGCGACCGACCGACCGTGTGTGTGTGTGTGTGTGCTGATGTTGTGACGGACGGACGGGAAAGCTCCCAAATACATGCAAAGCCCGGAACTAAGATCGCAAATTGCATCGGGCACGCGTCCACGATAGCCATCCGTCGCCGCCGACGCCGGCATCTGCGCCCGGGAAGATAAAAGCGTCGCGGTTCTGGGTGTCGATCCAAACTCTCCACAGAAGGAGGACGAGGACGAGGAGGAGGAGGAGGATGAGGAGGAGGAGGAGGAGGACGAGGAGGAGGAGCTCTGACTGGAGCTCTCGCTGGCGACCGCTTGACACAGATGAGCCCTGCCTCTCAGTCCCTTTCTGACAACCATTTCAGGGCCAAATCCCTAATCCTCTTCATCCAAAAGTTGAGATCGTTTTGGTTTTTTTTTCTCCCGGCGCAGAGGCCATGCAGAGTTCCATCAGCACTTCAGTACACAGGGGGCTTCAGTGTATATGAGAGAGAGAGAGAGAGAGAGAGAGAAGAGAGAGAGAGAGAGAGAGAGAGAGAGAGATATCCTTTGTACTGATGTCCCATAGATATTTGTCCAATATATATACTGTATATATAAGACCATTTTGGGCATCACAGACCGCCGTCTACAGGCTCCTGGGATCCCCGTGATGAAAATGGGCCGAGCCGGCGCGGTCAGCCTGTGTCCAGAGCAGACACACACACACACACACACACACACACACACACACACACACACACACACACACACACACACAGAAGAGAGAACCCGCTGACCGGATCAGGACTCTAGAATCCTCCCACACTCGGCACAAAGTGCAGATTCTTCAGAGACGCATTGTGCAAGGTGGTTATACAAGAAGGGAACACGGCTGCTGCTGCCCTTGGCTGCTGCTGCTGCCTGCTTCCACTGGCAAATTAATCTACCGCTTGAATCCGGTGGATTAGAGGAATACATCCACGGGGTCGTGGGGTGATTTTCGGTGATTTTCTGATTAGTTACCATGCAAGTGTTGGGACTTTCAAACTGTCATCGTATTCAGTGATTCCCCGGGCGGGGCTTGAAAGCACGTGAAGCCATCGGGGGATTAAGGCGTTCGCGGGAGCAATTTGCTTACAGGGGTGTGGTGGCGGTCAAGTGTGAAGACATTCGGGAACGGCAACGGTCACCCCGAGGACCCAACGTCGTCGCTCGGCGATACGGACTGATTGTTCCCTGGAGGCGGAGCACTGACTTTGTAACGGTCAACTGGGTGAACTGGGTGATGTTGAAGGAGACGTATTATTATACCCCCCGGTGTGTGAGCGTGATTAGCCATTCCAAGAATGTTTCAAGAATGTGCCCCACTTGACATCACAAGTGGGAGTGTTGTCCGCCTAGAAGTAATGCTGGATAATTAGATCAGCCGACCAGCCTACTACCCAGTGGGGGCTGTAGCAACTGGTAGACTGATCCATCCACCATACATCTGGGGTGGACACTCCCACTTGTGGATCGTCACATCTTGCATGAAAACAACCCTTTCTTTATCCAGAATTGTCGCATTTAATTTAAATAACTAAATTCTAAATTGACATCGAAAGATATTGATCACAGATGATGGGAAGAGGAGGGGAACATACAGCAGATACGTTAAACATTTCTTTTTCCAACATGGCTCTCCAGCATTCCCGTGTACAACAAGAACCGGAGCGATATTTCTCCCCCGTTTTTCCGCGAGGAGAAATATACGAAGCGAATGTACGACTCCTTCTGCTGCTCCGAGCCCTACAGCGATCTACTGCAGTCTCCCCGACTCTCCCTCACGGCCGGATGACAGCCGTAATAGATGGCGAGGCCAATTACTTCTTCATCGCTATGCCATATTTATGCAACACTTAGCCACCGGTCCGGAGGTTAATATTTCATTCACAGATAAGACAGCAAACGCAGACCCCGGAATAGAACTTGAAAGAAAATTGCCTCGTGTACCGCGGCGGCGCCGTGTGCAATGCATTCTGGGTGATTCCAATGACACCGAGAAGCAATAGCAGGAAAAAAAAAGGGCCTGATTAATGGAGACCTCTTTCTATGTTGTGTCCTAACAGACGTGTGTGTGTGTGTGTGTGTGTGTGTGTGTGTGTGTGTGTGTGTGTGCTGTGTGTGTGTGTGTGTGTGTGTGTGTGTGTGTCTGTGTGTGTGTGTGTGTGTGTGTGTTGGCTACACTGGATACTGTATATGTGGTTAAAAGACTGCAATGGGCCATTGATCTAGTTTTCTACCTTCTGTCCCCGTCGGCGAAAGGGGGAGGAGGAGGAAGAGGAGGAGGAGTAGGAGTAGAAAGTGGAGGAGGAGGAAGAGGAGGAGGAAGAGGACGAGGAGGAGAGATTAGTTGCGCAATAAACAATCTGCTGTTGTCACTGAGTCACGTTCAGCTACACACACACAATTAAACACTTGGCCAGCAGGGGGGGCCGAGCGCGGGGACACGCAGCCTCGCTTCATTGAGTTGAGCGGACGTCAGACTCCGCCATCTGCACGTTGTGTCTTCACGCCACAGAGATTCTTCTTCTTGGCGTTCTTCGCATCCATTTTAGTGTTCGGTTTTGGGGGTTTTTGGTGCGTTTTTTTGAGAACTCCATTTGAAACGGAATGCCAGAGCTTGCTGCGGTGACCCACCACGATGGCTGGGTGAGGGGTTGGCTGCGGTCGGTCGGGTGAACCGGTGCAAAGGCATCGTGGAATTGTCCAGGCGTCTTTGAGTGGCGTCTGGATTTGGCGACCGTCACCTATAGCCTACGTACAAACTACACACATGCAAACACACAGAGACACGTACACACATACAACATACACACACACACACACACACACACACACACACACACACACAATCAATAACCAAGCCATACACTTAAAGAGGGATACTTCAGCTAACTGTGTGTTTGTATGTGTTCACATTAATTCACACACACGCACACACACCACACACACACACACACACTTTACTCAAATACAGTTAAAATAGATAAGATAGAGTAGATAAGAACATATTTGGAAGTTTGGAGCTTGCGTCTCATTCAATACACCGCTTTCTAATATTACCAACTTTTGAGTCACAGTCGTGGACAGACCAGTGCCAGCTAAGCACAGTAACTTGTCCAATCAGTCTCTCCAGTTACCATTGGTCGGCCTTGGAGTCGGTGAGCGCCTCCATTGTTTTGAGTGCTGTTTACAACGCAGCGAGCGGAGAAGTGTGTCTTTCCCTCCGCTGCGTCCTCCGTGAGCCCAAATCCTTCTCCTGTTTCTGCAATAAATTGCAAAAGGCCACGTATCGCCCGCGGGATTGATTAGGAGGTAACCAGCGTCGCTGCAGATATTGAGAAAGATTCATGAACGGTGACAACCGAATTGCACGAACGCCACGAATTCAGAGCAAAACACAATGAGGCTTACTAAGTTTTATTCCTCATCCCGACGGGCCCAAGAAGTTGCGAGGCAAGAAGTGTGGAAGGAAAAATATCAACACAAGAACACATGAAGAACACCACAACGCCAGACACATGGACAGAGACGACATTAACTGTGTTCAGGTGGGTCTCCTCCTGAGATGTGGGGAAACGTGATTATAAGAGAGATAATATAAGCTTTCAGAATTTGCTTTAGTTTCACAATAACCCATCAAACTCTTTAAACTCTCAGACACAATGCACAATCTACTATTTTCTTCGCCATCGAGCAGACCCTCACATGAAGTGACTTGCGGACACGTCAAGAGACACGCCGGCGGAGAGAGAGATCGTTTAGTCTCCAGGTTCAGGTCCACAGGTTAAGCAGCGGGAGAGCATTGGGGGATCGAAACACACAGTCAGTCCCCCAGCGGTGGCTTCCGGAGTCGCGTAGCTCCTCGTCGTGAGACTGTGACCATAGGGGGAGGAGTTAAATCGTAAATAGTCTGTCTGTAGAGTTTTAGTGTCGCCGAGAAGTTTCCAAAAAAATCCCCACGGGTCACAAATTGCTTCGGTCTCTGTCACCACTATAACCTGGTCATTAGGGATGCTAATTGTTTTTATTTTGTGATCGATAATCGACCCTCGTTAACTGGTCATTAGCGGAAGTCTTGAACGTGAATGAATGATGATGTGTAGGCTTGCTACTAAACTACAACCACAATGAATGGCCAGCCCATATATATTATATGTGCAAAGGTGGCAAAAAGAATGCGATTTTATTGGGCTTTTTTTACACTTTAACTGATCGTAGTAATCGGTTAAAGGGTAAACGGGTATCCGTTAACATCCCCACTCGTAATAACATTTATTTTTCTAATTGCAGAGTGAGGGGAGAAACGTGTGATTCTAATAAAACGTTTTTGATTGAATCCAATGCAGAAGTGTCACAGTGTTTTAGCCAATCAAAGGCCTCCGGGTGTCCAAACGACGTAGTTAATTCTACAAATACCCCAGAATACTTCAAGTGTAATTAGAGTGCGGACGTAGCGGTTGAACGCAGCACAGAAACATAATAAGTTGGTTAAATCGAGCCGAGTGAGGTCGGCCATTTTTCCTACAAATTATTTGTTCTATTTTCTCCAGGAAAAAATGCCCTAAAATCCGGAGTCAGGGGATTCCATTCTGTGTTTTCGCCGGCGGTTTAATTGGCTGTCCTGTCGCGTGTACTGTGTTCTCTCGTCCATTAAATGGCTGAAGTAATTTTAATCCAATAACAGTTCTGACAGATTACACGGAGGTTTTGAAAGCTGTGGGCCCCGAAGGCTCCGGCCGACGCCTTCAGCAACACTAACAGCGTGTTTCTTTCTCCACTAAAGTCGGAGAAATTGTGCTCCTATAAAACTTTGTCGGGAACACACCGGCCAATCGCCAAGTCAATTATCCACGACGGTATAAATACATTATTTCTTCCGTGCAGGTCTGAATATAAAACAGAACACCCGCGATTCATATGATTGATATTTATGATCAGAGCGACTTTATGCGTTGATGTGCAATTAGCATCCGTAGGATCACAGGAGGATCGGCGTGTTCTTGTCTGTTTCATATTCTCACGAATTTGTGTTTGAAATAAAAATCATGTTGTTCAAATCACGTCCTATTATATCATACAGATAATTACACGATGCAACACATATTGGAATTCATTCTTGGTCACTTGCTTATCATAGGCTCTGTACACACACACTTCACCTGGACTAACACTGTCATGTTGTCAAGCTGTTTGTTGATCTGTTGATTGTTGTTGTCATCGGTGGTTTTGTCATAAAGAGATGTTTTTCTCACCTCTATGCAGTGCAGGCTCTGGTTTATCTGCGTATCTCCACTGCTTTTGTCGTTAATTGTATTTTTAATGTTTCTATTCTTAATGCTTTGCTTTCAACGATTGCCCGCCCAGGGACTAGAGATGAAAATCTGCCTTTTGGGTAAAATCTGGCATATTTTCAGAAATGTTATTACCGGTCATATGCATTGTCCCCGTCAAATAAAGTAATTAACGAAACTAAACTCAACTTTGCATGTTGAATTGTGGAAATGGTAATTTTTCCAGACGTGGCTTCCACCGCCGTGTTTCGTCCCGTCCGTGATTGGTCCGATTCAGTTGAGCCATCGCCTGCCATCTCGCTCTCCGCCTCCGCCCCTCGTCCATCATCCCCACCCCACACCGTCATCAATCCCTCCCAGTCCTCGGGCTCAACTCCCACAGAGAATCAAGCCTCTGAGTCTAAACCATCTCTCTCCAGGCCTGCATCAACTCTCTCTCTCTCGCTATATATTGCGTGTGTTCCTCCCCTGAAACCTCCATCCACCTCAAGACTTTTAACATCATGAATATCCGCACACGCGCTCCCATACAACTTCAACCCGTCGTCCACTCCTGTCCAATGACCTCCGAGTTTAATCCCTAATTGGATTCAGGCCTGAAGCGAGCCACAAGTCGTGCGTTTGTTCCGACAAACCTTGTGCAACCTGACACAAATGGCAAATTTAAGCTCGCGGCTACAGAGAGAATCGTCACCGCGGCCTCACGCTCCAATCACAAGATTATCGGCGGCGGCGGCACCGATCCCCCCCCCGCGGCACGGCAGACGACATCATAAGGTTCGTTAGGCAGGTACATCATCACAACATATGCGCCGGTTGTTCCCGAAAAACCCAGGGTCGGGAAACCTCCGATCATTAAAAAACAATCAAAGTCGTGACAGCGTTTGCGTTGATTGCGGCGTGAGTCACTGTGTGTGTGTGTGTGTGCGTTTGCGGCATCGCGGCGCGGTGGCAACGATTACATTCCCCCCTCCGATGCTAAAGTCACGAGAAGTTAGCAACTCTGATGAACGCCGAAGGTTTACTCGGTGAAACGATGTTCATCGGAGCAAGTCCTCACTATTGCATAAACTTCGACTGATGTTAAAAATGGACAAACAAAACTGCGTGTCCTCGTTTCTTCTTTACAAGTGAATATGTGCAAGCCTATGGCCATGAAATGAATAATAATAATAACTATACAATGACTAATAATAACGATTGAAATTATAATAAATACGTATCATAATGATGACGTAATATCGAATGATACATCAGATATTTAATGAAATCACAGCTAATATTTACCATTTAGTCCTTTTCTTTGCCGATGTTTTAATCCAAAGTGAATGGGCTTGGAGGTTCGACCCGTCTCCAGCCACGGCCACGGCCACAGCCAAGGCCGAGGCTGAGGCTGGAGATGACAGCCACGTATGAGGATCATCCCGCCCCCTAACACCTGACCTCTAACCTCTAACCTCTAACCCCCCTCCCTGGAGCATAGCTTTGTCCTCATCACCCGGAGGAAATTCATTAGACGACACTAATGCGGCCAGATCATCGGGTTAACAACTAACGCCGCAGGTACACCGCTCACCGTTCGGAATCCGCGGTTTTCGGAGAGAAGTTTAAAATCCCATCCCGGTGGGTGGGTGACAATCCGCGGTCTCATTGTCTCTCGCCGGGGAGACCGAGGGCTCCCCCCCACAGAAGGGATACTTTTATGCCAATTTGGTATTCGCTGCATCCGGGGGGGCCAAGGGGAGATGGAGATTCATTCCCGAGCGCGAGGATTTATCCGCGACGGCATGAAAGCAATCTCTTCTTTTAAATCTCAACCGCGGTGGCGAAGAGAAAGCCGGCTTCACATCAAAGCGGGGGCGGTCGGCTCGCGTGGCCGTTTGCGGCGGCTTTTGATTAAATCCACACGGCGCTCACGTGTGATCTCGTACAACGTATTGGCGCACGGTGCCTTCTCGTCCTGACTGACAACGGCCGACGTCTAATCGTTTGCGTACGGATCCGATGAAAACAATACAACACAAAATACGCGTTCCCGGAGTCACAAGCGGACATTGTCGCTTTGTCGTGTTTCGTTTCCAAAATTGTTTCACCGAGGGACCGGATACTGTTTAGTGATACCTGCTGCTGTGGTATTTAACTAAATATTGGGAGTGGCTCTTCTGTTTGACCTTTTTCAATGTTTACTTCCTCTTGACCTTCTCAAGTACCAAGAGGGAGGGTAGAGACAGAACAACAGGAACGATAATGACAAGTATTAGTCAAGTGTTGACATAACTGATTAAATGAAGCATAATCCCATCTCAATAAAGATCCATCCCTCATTTTTTTTAATGCGCAAACCCTCTCGGTGAGTCCGTTGTGTCCGGACCTCCGTGCAAGATGGCGCCGTCGTCGCTGCGCAGCGCGTGGATAATTTGCTAATAGCGGCCGGCTTTCGCTCGCCCCTTTTTGAAGCCCGGCGTTCATCGGAAGGGTTTCGGAGTCACCTTTTTTTTTTTCCCGACGCAGGGAAAATAAGCCGAGTAAACAATTCTTTGAGATCGCGGCAGACTACTACGACGCGGCCGTTAAAGCGCGATCTATTGCAACTCGTATTTCAATCATTGCAATACCGCGTCATTAGTGGAGCGTATTCGGCGCCGAGTGAGGTAATAATGGACCCGTTCCCGTTTTAAATGATGACAGAATAACTCCCCTCAAATATTTATTATGCTACATGATTTAATTACCCTCCACGGTAACTGCTGCAGTTTTTTTTTCTCCCCCTTTTTTGTCGGTCAATCTCCGATACCCTTTGGAGTGAAACGCCATTAACATTGGGGCCTGGCTGGCGGCTGGCTGCCTCGTTCATACTGTACTGCACCTTCCTCTCTTATTCCTCGCCGATTATGTTCCTCTCTCTCTCTCTCTCTGTGCATCCCTTTCTCTCAGTCCCTCCCTCCCTCCCTCCCTCCGACTCCCTCCCTCCCTCCGACTCCCTCCCTCCCTCTCTCAGGCTCAGTGGTCCGTCATCCCATCTTTTGGAGAGAATGGGTAATTATATAAACAGCTTTCAGCGAGGCGGGGATTAGGTCCCAGCGAAAGTGATGCAGTCTAATGTGCAGGCAGATATCACATACACTCCAATGTGCTCCAAGGGACTGCCACCGAGAGAGCCATGGAGACAGAGAGAGAGAGACACAGAGACACAGAGAGAGAGAGAGAGAGAGAGAGAGAGAGAGAGAGAGAGAGAGAGAGAGGAGAAAGAGAGAGAGATTTTCAATTTTCTCATCTTCCAGTCGTTCTTTCCTTCCTCTGTGTAACTTCGTCAGAGGTCTCGTCTTCCTTCTCTGTCTCCATGTCTTTCGTTCTGGTTTCATCTCTCTCTCTCTCTCTCTCTCTCTCTCCTCTCTCTCTCTCTCTCTCTCTCTCTCTCTCTCTCTCTCTCTCTCTCTGTGTCTCTCTGTCTCTATTCATATCTGTGTGTGTACGTCGTGTTTCTCCGTGTAGATTTCTTTCTCTCTTTTTGTTTCCGTATATTTCTGTCTCTTTGTTTCCGTGTCTTTTCTTCCGCTGTGCTTTCTCTTCGCCTCCTCCACAACATGGGGACAGAAAAGGACAAAAGACGAGAAACCCAGGAGGAGAGAAACGACACCGAGCTGCCAGTTAGCGAGGAGGAGGAGGAAGAGGAGGAGGAGGGGAGGGAGGGAAGAGGAGGAGGAGGAGGAGGAGGAGGAGAAGAGGGGAGGAGGCGCAGGAGGAGGAGGAGGAGGGAAGAGGAGGAGGAGGAGGAGGAGGCGCAGGAGGAGGAAGAGGAGGAGGAGGAGGAAGAGCAGGAGGAGGAGGAGGAGGAAGAGGAGGAGGAGGAGGAGGAGGGGGGAGGAGGGAGGAGGGAGGAGGGAGGAGGAGGTGGAGGGCGCAGGAGGAGGAGGAGGAGGAGGTTGCCACGGTGTGTGTGATGGCGGCAGCACAGCTCCAGGTTCAGACCACCTGCAGAGAGAGTTCTCCGGGCTCAGAGACCACCTGCAGAGGGCTTACTTCCACAGATTGGAGGACTGAGGAAGAAAAGAAACGCGTCAACACTTTCCCACTCAAAACCCCGAATTCCTCGTCCAATGAATGTTCCCCTTGCACCGATAAACATGGCATCTCTAAATTGTTCTCAGGGTGCGCGCTGTGTGTGTGTGTGTGTGCGTGTGTGTGGTGTGTGTGTGTGCGTGCGTGTGTGTGTGTGTGTGCGCGTGTGCGCGTTTTGCGAGGTTGGTACGTTTTTAATATATAGGCCCATTGGCCTTGGAGACGCTTAAAGTTTTTCGCTTTGTGATTTTCAGTGCAGAATAAAAGGTTCACAGTTAAACGGATGTTTCCGTTTCGGGGGGGAAAGTGTTTTGCAATTCAACTTGATGCCACTGGGATCACGAAGCCAGGAGCCTGTCTGGTATAAAATGATATGTTTTGTACTCTGGCTGTTGTATATACCAGGGTTCACACACACACACTCACACAATCACACATCCATGTTTGTTGTCATACATTATATCCATTAATACATTTGCGCACGCTTGTGATGGAAAGTCACAAATGTACACGAGGCACGTATATAAACGTATTCTACACACAAACATACAGTATATATACACATGAATATTTACAGGTGACATTAGTACGTCTATTACAATATACATCACAGCTCAAAAATAGATCAATGTCTCAGAGGGTCTGTCGTCGCAGGGCCGTTCCCCCACTTTAATAGTCCCGCGAGGCGTCTTCCACTTTATAAACGGATATATAAGTTGACGTCTATATATTGACGGGTAAATAATTAATCACGTGCGCGTGCCGCGTGACGACTTGACCTTAATTAACCTTGTCAGCGTACAAATCAGGGATGCACGTTTCCAGGGAGGCTCGCGCATCCATAATGCAGATATCGTGTCAGTTCAATCACATCACAGCGTATAGCCTTTGTTTTAAATGATGATATTCAGAGGCGGTTATTTGAGCATCTGAAAAGTTTCCGGGTGGTTGGCCGGGGCAGTCCGACCCCAATGTCCCTTCCCAGCTCTCCACAACTCCCAGGTGGCCAGTCCACCTCTATTACACCGAACCAGACAGCCTTCAAAATGAACAAGGTTCCATACGCAGGCCGTTTCTCGAATGACTCAAATAATATTTTTCTCATCGTGTCGCTGCGCTGACCTTTTTTTCGCCTCGTT
>PIJE02001417.1:47516-52516 GCA_002895965.2 Coryphaenoides rupestris
CGTAGCCGGCAGGAAGACGAGCTCAAACAACCTGTCTGGACATCAACAAGCGTCCTGATAATGTGTCTGTAATGGTTTCAAATCAAACCTGAGGTGGAGACTGGCCACTGTAGAACTTGTCATTTGTCAAAATCATCTTCTGAAACCTCCATCTTGCCCGCTCTCCAAAGAGTTTCTCTAAGAGTCTCCAAAATACTGCTGTGATTTTTTTCTCTCTTTTTAAACGTGTTCATCATTATAATTTGTATTTATTTTTTATTTTCACATATTTTCTTAGTCTGTCTTCCTCTTTTATGTCCGCTTGCGTTCATATTACTGTACTTTAGTTTATATGCTTCTCAAGCACACGTTCAGTGAATCAAGCGCATGGATGCGTGTGTGTGTGCATGTCTGTGTGTGTGTGTGTGTGTGTGAGTCTGTGGCCTCCACCAGTGGATGGATGACTGACTAGTTTGACAGCGCAGCAGCACCCGGGAGCGCCGTTATGGATTGGGGCTGCAGGGCTGCTGTAGGGTCTGACGAACCAGTCTGTTCCTTTTAGCCGTCTCCCCTTCTTCACTCGCCCAGCTCGCCTTCTTCTTCTGCGAGGGATTTCAAATCACTCTCTCTCTCTTTTGTAACCGTACTGGCAAAACAACCTTTGATACCTCCGGATCCCCCCCCCCCCCCCTCAGAAGTCCGGTCTCCCGGCGGTGGAGTTCATCAGGATTGCGTGGGTTTGCGAGAGAGAGAAAAAGTTGAAGCTGTGTAAAGTTAAAGAAGGTTACCGCGGGGAGATTGTTTGAACCGCCGTTGAATCGGCATTCATCGATAAGGCATTCATCACTCGGAATGATTCATTTGTGCTTTAACGTTGGGGCCGTGGGTCATTACGTTGTGGAGTTCCTCATGTATGATTGTGCTCAGACTGAGGAACTGAAAGGAGCGAACGCGTCGTGTGCAAAAGAATCAACCGAACTTTTCATCAGTCGCTTTGAATGGACTCTCTTAAGAGGTTGTTTTTCTTCAGATGAATCATAAAATAATGGAATACAAAAATAAAAACTTGATAATACTCTGGTATCAGAGTAATCAATAGTATATTTGCATTGTCATATTTTTTTTGTAAGTCAAAGATGATCAAAAAGACATGTCGTAGAAAATAATTCCCGTGCATAAAGAAGACAGCGGTCTCCACTTTTGGCTGCTAACACGAACAAATAGTTCTTTACTTATTTCAATGGTACAAATCTTTCTAAAACATATCAAATTGCCACCTAAACATGTTATATGTAATCAATCCATTCGGTGATTCATCGTTTATCATTTCCGACTTGCACTTAAGTCCACTGACACTAAACAAGCAAGTTGTTGTTTCATGTAATTGCCATTTAAATGTATTTTATATGTCCGTCTTGCTGTGAGCTACCGAATGCAACATGTGGAGTGTGACTCACTATGAACTATACAAAAAAAAACATCTTCACCGTCATTGTTCTGGAGAATAAAACAGCACACACACACACACACACCCACCCACACACACTCACTCTCTCTCACAAACACACACACACACACCCACACACCCACCCACACACACTCGCTCTCTCTAACACACACACAACACACACACACACACACACACACACACACACACACACACACACACACACACACACACACACACACACACACACACATGCACACACACACACCCCACGGCAAGGGGATGACCAGAAATGAAAAAGAATAATGACGACAATATGCCAATAAGAAGGAAGGTGGGTCATCTCGGACGGGTGTTCATGTTCGCCGGGGCGGGACGAGACCGGAGACCGGGGGTCAGTTAGCAGCCATGTTTTGTTGTCTGTTTGCCGCCTCTGGTTGTAGTTTGCGTCACAACTTATACGACTATTTCACTATTATGTCGAGATGAACGTCATTAAAAGAGCAGATCGGGTTTAAGCAACTCCTTGAGTAAATAAGTAAATCAGTCAAATCTGTGTAAAATCTGTCTAAACCCTAACCCTATTGTTTTGGTTTGTAGTTTGTATGTTCCAGTGTTTTATTGTATCTGTTCATTCATTGTTTCCTTTTTTATTACTCCCTGTTTTGTCTGTTGTCAGCCATTTTGGTCTTCAGCTGTCTTCACTTCCCTCGTTGAGTTTGTCGTCGCATTCGTGGCATTTGGATGTCGTGTTCTTGTCCAGCTGTGGTCCATTCAAGTTTTTCTTGGCCAGTTTTTTGGTTCTTAAAGGTACGATAAGTAAGAATCAGAAGTGCATTCTGAGCTCCGTGCGTTGAGACAATAACAATCAGAAACTAATGTTAGTTCTAGCAGGTCGTGGTTGAAGTTAAAACACGAGAGCTTCCCCGACTCTCTCTCTGTTGTGTAGAACAGCTTTTGGGCTGATTTCTCTTAATTATGATTAGAACCAATATTAGTTTCTGATTGTTATTGTCTCGACCCACGGAGCTCAGAATGCATGATTCTTACATGTAGTACCTTTAAAAGAAATTGTGCGGTGGAAGTCAGTGGCTTTTGGATCCACTCACGGGTCACCAGTCGGGTCCGATTCGAGTACGGCCGAGGTCCCAACGTAGAGAGCGGGGGTCGCCAACCACAGACGTGCCACAGAACGCAAGGTCTTTCTTCCCTGAACCGGTGCTGGAAGTTACCGCGCCGTTTCGTAATGCTTATGTGCAAGTTCATTAGGAAAGACAATACACTAGGAGTTCCAGTAAGACACGTGCATCAAGTGGGGTCCTTCAAATGATCACAAAACAACACACAAGGTGGTTCGCGAATTGTGCATTTTGATATGTTTGTTCCCCCTCATCCCCGTGTCCGCCCACACACACACACACACACACACACACAAGCTAGAACAATCTTGGGGAGAACCCTGTCCCATCAGAGGTTCTACTGCACACAACCCTCTCCCCGTTCCCTCCATTGTTACCCTGTCAGCGTTGCCGTGAGGGAAATGTGTGGAAAAAACAGTGACAGCAAAATAGTGTTCTGCTATAGAAGAATAAGAAATACATGGTGGATACTGCAGACGGCATTATCTTACGAGTGGCTTTCGACTAAATGTAGGAAGCGTTAAGCAGGAACAGTCGCAGGAGAAGTAACACAATAAGTGACTTAATAATAGAAAGTAGTAGAAGTACGTATTTGATCGTGGAGAACATAAGCAGCAGTATAACGAAACCCAGACGACGGGAAGGCGACAACTCGCGCTGACTGTATGAAGCTGTATTTGCGCGACTCATGCTAATTGCATGTTATATTATTATACCATTTCTGTTGTGTCCCAACTGGACACGCTGATCAAGATAGAACCTCTCTGGTCCACACACACATCAAGTCTAAGTCAAATGTTCTTCATAACACTGAGCCATTCTGAACAGTGAAATTGTCGTTACCGTATGCAAAAGAATGGTCAAAACAGATAAAATATAAAACAGCAAGGACTCGAAACAATCTCAGGGGAAACACTGAAAAAGTACTTTCAGTACAAATATAAACGTAGTGTATATACAGCGCGTGTACCGTGTTCATTTCAGCGTGCAGTGTGCAGAGTCCGTCTATAGATAATTAAATCCATAATTCCACAGTTATAGTATTATTTCTATAATCTAGGATAACGGAATACCCCAAACCAAAAGATATTAAAAACGGGAAAAAAAAGAAGACCATTTAGTTATTATATCCGCACTACATTCACAGTACATTCATTTCAGCAGAGGACCTCTATTATTATTCTCTCATTAAAACCACTCTCTCTCTCTCACATGGCCGAATCTAAAAAACGACTACGGCCTCAATTCTGCGCTATAGTGGAGCTATCTTAATAATGAAACGACGGACCCCCCCCCCCCCCCGGCCCCCCAGGTCCCCCCCCCTCGGGAGCACCACCAGCACCAACCTCGATTAATTAATTAATCTCCACCCATTTAACGGGAGCGGTCTCTCGGGGACGCCCCGGCGATGTATGTGAGCGCTTGATTACAGGTTAGGCCCGCAACCCCCACATAAGCGCCGGACAGGCGAGCGAGTCGATCGGAGGGGTGGAGGGGATGACGGGGGAACCTTGAGGGGGAATTGTAATTAAGAACCTCGTTAATGTCCCGCGATTACATTGAGATTGATATGAAACGAGGTCTCCCCGGGAATTAGATTTTTTGTTGCGTGCGTGTGTGTGTGTGTGTGTGCGTGTGTGTGTGTGTGTGTGTGTGTGTGTGTGTGTGCGTGTGTGTGTGTGTGTGTGTGTGTGTGCGTGTTCTTCTTTGTGTATCTCATCTCAATCTTGAATACGGCAATTATGTTAATCGCTCACGGTTGGGGAATCAAATTGGAGTTCATTTCTGCCATTTTGTCCTTCTCAAAGTACTGGGGTTGTAGTCAACATTTGGACGTTGTATTAGCATATCCGCGGCGCAAACCGCGGCGCGGAGCTCTCCAAGTGACAACTGTCTTCATCTCATTATGAGGTCGTTTCTTTCAAACCCGAGCTATTAATTTGACATCACACCTGGCTTAGCCACCCGCTCCCCTCGTCGGCTGCGCGGAACGCTCGCCGTTCACCAGAGACAGATGCGAAGCTCCTCCCCCTCCGCTTCCCACCTGGCGGTTGCCACGGGGCGGCTGCTCATTAGGGGGTTTTTTTTTGTCGTCACGCGAAAAAAAAAAAAAAAAAGCCTTCGTCGGTGTCAGTGAACACGTCCCCGGGTTTAATAATTCCGGCGTCGCCGTTCAGCCGCGTGCCAAACGAACGACCGACCGCGTCTTGATCCCCCCTCGCAAGCTGCTCCGTCTCTGGAGACCGTGGGCTCATCCGAAGCACGAGACTGCTGCCGTATGGAGATACAACGCACACACACACACACACACACACACACACACACACACACACACACACACACACACACACGCTGACAAACAACGATTGATTAGCAGCAAACCCTGCGCTCTCCAGTAAACCAGACTAAAGTAGCGCAGATACGACAAATCGCCC
>PIJE02001417.1:57516-65016 GCA_002895965.2 Coryphaenoides rupestris
GATGAATGTGAGGCAATACTGTAAAGAGCTTTGGATGAAAGCGCTGCATAAACGCCATCCATTTACCATTTATTTACCATTCAGATTTCCCCTCCGCATTTACAAACAGACAAACAAAGGATTAAAGAGCAGCGATTAAATAAGACGGGGACCAAAAAAAAAGTGCCGCAGTCACACTGCCCCGCCGCCTCGGGGACGGACGCTTTCAGTCGAAGCGCTCCGGTGAAGCGGAAGACATAAAATTCCTTCCCCGTCTCACGGCAGTTTCACACTCTTTGGCCCTGTTGTGCCGGACCGCTCGTGCAGAACTCACTTACCGAGGCTATTTGAACTGTATCCCTCGGGGTTACGTCTGGAGCGGACCTGTGAATCCCATCCCGAGCCCATCACCGCCCGCCACCGCCGCTCCCATATGTGTGTGTCTTCTCAGCTTTATGTACTGTGTGTGTGTGTTTGATGGCCAGAAGACGTCCCCATGAAAGCAATGTGCGGCTCGTCACTTATCATTAGGGTCTCGCTCCGTAGTGACCGCTATTGCATTGTTACGACTCGCATTGCCTGTATGAGGGCCCCCGTGTCCCCATGAAGACTTTTTTCCAGCTCCTGTGTCTTTTTTCAATTGTCCAATGATGAGAGATTTGATGAAGACCCTTTGCAATACAGGTGGACAGCGCACACACTGTGATTGCAGATTATTTTAGACGATTTGAACTCCATCCCCCCGAGGTCACGGCGTCGTAGACCTGGGAATGGTGTCTCCTCTCAGCCGGTCCCCACACTGTCAGCTTTGCGTACCGTGTGTGTGTGTGTGTGTGTGTGTGTGTGTGTGTGTGTGTGTGTGTGTGATGTTCATTGACAGAGCAGAAGAAGTCAATCTAGTCATGGACAGGTCAAGGTCAAGGTCAAGGTCAGCTTTATTTATATAGCACATTTAAAGTCAACTGAAGTTGCACCAAAGTGCTTTACAGTATAAAAAAGGCAAATACAAAATACAATATAAAGTGCACAAGTCAATATAATACAATACAATAAATAAAGTGAAAACAAGTGAGTCTGTAGGTATATAGAAGAGCCCTTACCATAGGAAGGTCATTGGAGACCGTGACCCCCGGGCGCGTCATCTGCGCGTCATCTTCATCCTCCATCTTCTTTTTTCCCTGGCTTTTTACACTACGTTTTTATATTTTAATTGTGTTTATTGTTGTTATTTCCTACTTTGTTGTGCTATAGCCTACAAATAATGCGGTTAATTTACTGCTATGAACGACACGTATGAAAGTCTGTTCTGTGCAGTCAATCGTCATAATACAATATTACCGCCATCATTATTTCTTATCTACATTAACAAATACAGTTAATTTACCGCCTGTTAACAGGATGAATACCGTTATTGTTGTTATTTCCTAGTTTGTTGCGTTGTCGTCGACAGGTTAGCGGGAAAGTTCGGAATATTCATCAGGACAGGGGCCTCCCTGATTGGCCCATTGAGCTGACGTCAATGGGCAACACAATGCGGCGGGTGGATTAGCAAAGATCGACTAGAGCGGTGGCGATCGGCTCCAACGTCGACCAACGTCGCCGACGGGGGATCCGGTAGAATCAGGCGAGGTCAGAGTAGGTTTACGACGAGACGAGAAGTGACTGTATTCACGGTTCACGGGGGGCTGAGCGTCGGTGACTCCCGCCCGGTCCCCCACCCCCCCCCCCGGTCCCCCCTCCCCCCACTAGGATGCAACGTGTTCTCGGTGTACAACCGTTGCCGTGGACCCCAAACGGAAACGGAAGTGATTACATCTTGACGACGAGACGCCCCGCAGGATGCCGAGTAGCACCGCAGGAGAAGCTGCAGGAGAGAAAGGCCGCTCGCTTTATTTTAAAAATTCCTTCAGAACAAATCAAAAGACGAAACTCAACAAACAAAAAAAACACCACAGAAGCGCCGGCCTCCACAGACACACATCCTATAAAAAGGAAAGTCTGTCCTTTCTCTGTCACCTATAGAAAAGCCCTATTGAGCGAGGAAAAAATACAAACAGATCCGTACATAATACAGCTTTGGGGGCAGGACTTCTGAAACGGCGTATGAAAGGCAGCCCCCCACTTTCCGTGAGTTATACCGGACATCAAAATGATAAACTCGTAATATATATATTGCTCTGCGGACACATGGCTTCCTTCACCCGTCTCCGCATCTGCCTCGGGACCAGTTTACCACTGAAGGCCGCTCCAAATGGACGCTTTTAAGGCGCCACAAATAACATATTAAACAGTGACACGCTGCAGATATCTCTATTTGAAGACGGCAATTTATGTTAGATTTCCATTTTAATGTCCGTTTCCCGTGGGGTTTATTTTTTCAAACGGAAGGTCACGAGGCTCGACTTCTGTATCTCGTAAGCGGCAATGAAGCGTCGATGATGAAGCGTTCTTGAATGCCACCTTTGTTGGAATCAACACAAGCGGATGTAAAAGGCAATCAATCGTTTGTCTCTTTTGCTCCATGTTCCGACCCATGTACCCCCCCCCCCCACCCCTACCACCATATTGACACCAATAGGATCTGCCTGCCTCACGGATCACCACCGCAACCCCCTCACCCCTCAGCCCTCACCCCTCACCCCTCAGCCCTCACCCCTCACCCGCCACCCCAACTCTCCCTCGGTCCTCCACGGCCCACCCACCGGAACGGCGAGTTCTTTATCAAAAGGCGAGACCGTGAACACCTCCATCATGTTTGCATAGGTTTTTGGAGTACGACGGACTGGCTGACGTGGGCCAACAGAGTGTTTACGGAGGAGCGGTGCCGGAGCCCAGCGCAGCAGGCATGTCAGCCCCTGTTACGGTGGGGCGGCGGCGGCGGCGGCGGCGGCGGCGGCGGCGGGCGGCGGCGGGCGGCGGCGGTGGGGCGGGCGGGTGGTGAAGTCATGGGGCTGGGGTTGGGGTTGGGGGCTGTCAAGCTTGAAATGTCAGCTTCCTGATGGGGGCTGACAGGGAACTCTGGAGGAGACACGTGGGCCTTGTAGCCGAGCGAAGCGCCGCGAGATTCCTTCGCCAGGACAATGGAGCGACGTGACACTCGGGCGGGTTCAAGGCCGACAGACACTCGACTATATTTGGGATTCCTGCGACGCGCTTTTGTAACGACGGCGTTTTGCTGCGCTTTGGTTTTTTTTCCGTCTGCAGCCTCAGTGGCGCAGCTGGCTGTGTCTGTTATGTTCTGCAACGTGACTTCTAAAGCACAATTTTGACTCACGGGGAGGAAGCGCCACAACTCTTTTTCATTTTAAATTAATTTAGACAATGCATATGAAAGCGGCAAATGTATTAAGCGAGGCGCATTCACACTTTTTATGAAGAAAAATAAGGAAATGCTAAAATTATCTGATCTTCGACACGCATTTTGTTTCCATAGCAACATCAGTGAGTTCGATACGATGGCTTCTCTGTGGTCAATATTTTACTCGATTTTATCGTGATAAATATCATAATATGCGTATGAATCTAAATGACCTCCGAAACAGTCTAACTGAGAGTCATTATATTGAAGTATATGGACATTTAAAGTAGTGTTGGACTCAAAATATTGACTCTGACGTTTCAAACCTCATATTTGATCATTTTAAGGGCAAATCTTTCATTTATACCATAAAAAAAACAGTATCACAATAATTCAACATCTTCATTTCATGATGATACAACACCATTCAAAGAGGATTAACGATGATATTGAATTATCTCCCAACCCTATAAGTCACCAGCTTTCAAAAAATGTGTATAGGCTACGATATTATACTGACAATACAATCTGACACGACACGGTGTGGGAGTGTGTGTGTGGTTGGTGGCTGGCTGGCTTAATTGACCTCACCTGGCCCAGGGTGGGGGGGGTGGGTGGGCTACAGCTTCACCTGGCCCAGGTAGAGTCTGAGGTGGGTGGGGCTACAGCCTCACCTGGCCCAGGTAGAGTCTGAGGTGGGCGGGGCTGCAGGCCTGTGGTGCGTTGGCTGTGTCAGTGCACCGCAGGTTAAGTCAACCACCAGCACACACACACTCGAGGAGAGCGCTAGCATGCTAGCTACAGTATGTACCACCTGCTCTGCCGTCTGCCATTTGAACAAACTTTACGATAAACCAGACTTTTCAACACAAACCTGCCAGTGTCCTCGGAGGAGCCCTGAACTAAGCCACACGATGTGTCATTGTAACGCGGGCCTCGCAACACACGGGTTACTATAACCACTGCAGCACTGAATCAATTTAAAATCGTGAACACAAATCCATATTTAACAGCGTGGGTATTAACACGGGGATATTGTTTAACCTCCGTGTCACAAGTTCATATTATTTGCACAGCCGAACGCCGAAGCCGCCCGGGTACAGGCTTCGGAGATATACTATGATTTGTCCTTCAGATGGTTTCAATGAATCTCCACACATAAGCGATGTGTCGTTGTACAAAGAAGGGGAATTAATTTGAGCTTACCTTGAACATTCTTTGACGGAAACAGGATTTGACCGCCGGCCAAAAACCTATTCACAAATAACATTAAAGTGAGGAAATTGTGTTCAGTCACCCCACACCCACAGGAACGGAATGAAAGCGTCACAAAGCACGAGTCCTTCTATGAAAAAGATGAGCAGGGAAACTCAAATTAGCACTAAAGTCCACATTGCGATGAATCAATTATTTACACCAAATCAATCCAAAGTGTATTCTTCAAGACAGGGCAGCAACCAAAGAAATACAATACGAAGGAAGCTGCTCCACGCACGAGCCACGAGCCTTTTAGCGTTTGAACTTCAGCAGATGAAGGTCATCGCTGTGTTACAGACCACTACAGTGCTTTGTGCAAGGCCACGTAAATCTGCACTTAATGACTATTTACTGTAATAAGAGTTGCTTTGAGTCACTTACTGCAGAAACATCACAATCGCGTCCACATTTGTGGCAGACCGTGGCGCACCAAATTAGATTCACAGATTTTAAAATCAACGATTTTAAATATCTTACATTTTAAAGACATTTTAAAATGTCCTAAAAGTGACGTCTGCCGCGATGGACGGAAAAAAAAACCAAAGTTGCAAATAACTGAACAAAAAGTGATGGCGACGGTGCAAAAAGTTACAGAGTGCAGGTTTAACATAAGACCTTTTCAAGAATTACCCGCGGTCCCCGTGGCATTTCGGAACGCTTCCAACCCTCCGACCAAAAGACACAAAGAGCACACAAATCTTTGGACGATCCGATGTGCGGCCCAAGAGCCTGCGGGCCGGACGCTTAGGTTGGGGATGCACCCGGGACACGCCTCGGATGGACCTGCAGTTAAATAGACAGGAGGGCCTAAGCGCCTAGTTAGCAAATGCACCTTTGTGGAACGTATGTATTATGATATAATAGTGACAAAATGAACTAATAAACCTAATAACGCATCATAGTAATAATAGGATCACGCCATGATGCTTGCGACATCAACACAACCCAACTCCTTATTAAAACGTAGTTGTAGTCGTTTGTTAATGATGTGCATTACAGGTATCTCACAGAAAAATCACAAACAAACACAAATATATATTCTGTATATCTCATGAAACCACCAGGCAGGCTAGACTTTAAAATGTGTATTTTCGTCGTGCCTCACAAGGATACCGCTGTGGTCAAGTCAGTAGTCAAGTACAACCGTGATAAGCGAGATGACCTTTTATTTGGACTAAACTCCGATGTTTACACCGACTGTTGTCGTGCATTTCAATCCCCATGAGAAGGAGTGACTGTGCCCAGGAGATACTGAACGTTGCTTTCTGCTGTGATCAACGTCTCAGCTCTCTCACAAAAGCAGCTTTCACAAAAGCTCAGATTCCAAAGGCTTCTTGGCATTCCTGCGTTATTACAACAACAAAAAAGGAACGTATAGTGCATCGGAATCTAAAAGGCACACACACACACACACACACACACACACACACACACACACACACACACACACACACACACACTGGCAATGAATCACTGCCTTTGTGAATCACAGTGACCCCATCTCGTAGACATCTGTGGGACTCTGTGTGTTGAAACCGAGGACAGCTTTTCACACAATTGGCGAGCGCCGCGGCGGAATCCGGTCGGATGCTGACGCCCACAGTGTATCGCCGGGTGTCAACAGGCTCCTGAAGTGATGGGTTGTTTCTTTACATCCCATATGCATAGTTTCTCTGTGGGGGCTGACAGGGCAGTAAGCAGCAACACAGGGGTTTTTTTTACCCCAAACAATATTTTCTCTCTTGAAGCTGTGGATGGATCCGTGTGGACCAAGGGCTGTTTTTGATGCTCAGACGGGAGGTAAGACACCCCATAGGCGACTGAAAAAAGGCGAGAAAGCATCCTGCTATGTGATGTTACTGGGATGGGGTATGGCGTTATTAATGTCTCAGCAAGGTCATTTAAAGATATGGAAAAAGGCGCACGCGTGGATAATTTATGTGTCCCAAGTGACTTTGTGAAATGCATTCGCACGAAATAAATGATAGTGCCAATGTAATCAGGGGAGACAAAATGAGAAATGTGAAAGTTGTTTATTGACAAATTAATTTTGGCCACCACCCCAGTCATCAATTCAAATCCAAATTCACAACTTTGAATTTATAGAGGATAAACAATGCTATCACTTTACTATGTAGGCATCCCCTTTAAGAGACAGGTAGATGATGAATACTGAGACTGACTCACATAGGAGGAATTGAGGGTGAATTACGACACGTGTCAAAAAAGCCACAACGTCGGAGGCTAGTTTGACGGAAACGGGAAATGAAGACCGACAGAAAGGACGCTAAATAAGGAATACATTTCGTTTCCTTCATGTAATAAAGGTGATGGAAAATCTCATGTCAATGCTTTTTTGTTCGCGACAATCTAATAATGAAACATCGCTTTGGTAATCTTGACAAAAGAAATGTAGTTTTCAAATATTTTTCTTCTCTGATTGCTACCAACCCGGGTGCCCTTAGATGGATGAACTATATTGGGTCACAATCGCCTCAATATATGATTAATTAAGTGTTAATTATCACCCCCAGATCATCATTAAACAAACCCTAACCTCAACTGTCTCTAACCCGACACACTAACGAAACCATTTAAAAGTTTATACCTGCCCTTCATCATTCGTTAAGGTTGTGAAGATTAGCGAATATGAATGTGAATAATAAGAATATGAATAATTTATCCGATCCTTACCTCACTGACTCCTTCGAAAGACCACTTCCTTGCACTTTCCTCTCCCCCCCCCCTCGCCGTTTAACACCCAGTTTGCGCCTGAGTCTCGCCGACAGACAGTGAGGAACGACGTGACTCATATGATGCATGTCGTCGGGCAACAGGACACCAGGGGAAGGGTAGAGGCGGCTGCCGATGGGAGGTCATCGATCCCGGGCTGGGCGGCTTGATTTGCGACAGTACTTTAGGATTACAGCGGGCAACGGCGTCATCGATATTCACGGCGTTCGGAA
>PIJE02001417.1:70016-73373 GCA_002895965.2 Coryphaenoides rupestris
TCCCAACTCTGCCAATGGAAGGTAAACACTGGAATATGTACAGTGTGTGGCCCCTAAAAGAAAGAGGGGGGTGGGGCGTATTGAAGCACAATGGGGACCCCTATTGATGGTCAACGGTACTGCAAAATAAATTGTCATCTTTTGTAATTATTTGTTTTGGTGTTACAAAAAAAACTACTGTACTGTTACACTGGACTGTTTGGTCACATAGAGACAAACACACACACACACACACACACACACACACACAGAGGCCACGCTATCAACGTCAACAGAAATGCGGTGTGATTTTCATCGATGTTCGTCAGTCAGTCGGGTAGAACACCAGGCCGACGACTGCACTGTATATTGAATTGTCATCTGTGGATTCTGTGGAGAGAGAGAGCGTCGGGGTTCCCATGCTTGTCCTGCCGCCACTTCTCTCTGGCTTCTCCGGCTGCTGCATTGTGTTGTGTGTACTGAGGGAGTTTGCTTGTATGTCTCCGGCAACTGAACCTGCGGTTGCGTTCTTCACATGCATAATGCATTGCTGAGGAGTTCTTCCTCAACTTCCACAGCCGACGCGGAAACACTCGCTCTGAATTCTGAGTTACAATTGATTTTTTTCGGTAACTTTCTTTTTCTTTTACCCCCTTTGTCTTGTGTTCCAATTTGACTCTCGCCAATATTTACAATATCCGCTCGGTAAATATTGCCCAGATTAAAAATCGGGAACATTCTGTGATTTCCAGATAAACGGTAATGGGAAGTTGAACAGAGCTTCCATTCAAGCGTCAATCTTGTGGCTTGATGGACCGGTTGAGCCTTGAACACCAGCCCGTGCGAAGAGGATCGACAGACAGACAAGACAGACAAGACAGACAGACAGACAGACAGACAGACAGACAGACGGACAGACAGACGGGGAAAACAGCTTTCGGCGGTCGCCGCTTGGCGCTCTTGTTAGCATGTGTCGCCTGGGTTTGCTTTGTGCTCGGCCTTACGAGGAGCCCGGAGCCACGACGAAGAGGAGGAGGAGGAGGAGGAGGAGGAGGTGGATGGCGACGGCGTGGGAGACGTGGGAGCGCGAGTCGTGTCATTATGAAGACATATCGCACGGCTCACTAATGACTAAGTTGGTATACACACTGTACTCCATGCACCTCAGCCAGGGCTGCATACTCAAGACTCACATGTACGCAGACACACACACACACACACACACATGCACCCACGTGCACACTCATCCCCACGTGCACGTGCAGAGTCTCGTGCACGGCCTTCATAACAGTGTTTATGCATATCGCAGAAGAGGGAGAACACAGAAGTCATAAAAGCCATACAAACACATAAACCATCAGTGAACAAGACATAACTGTAATATTTGCTCTCTCTCTTGCTCATCTTTTCCTCAGTTTCTCACGACGTAACTCATCCAAACGTCCCTCGCGCTTATTATGAACATACCGTGTACAATGACATGCGTTGCGAAGCATATTATTGTATATGAGCGATTGTGCCATAAATGCATAAATCTGCATATTAACAGGGCGGGGCGCGTGTGAACGCAGGAGCAGTAGTTTGTCAGGCGGGCGTGATTCATTGTCGTCGAAATACCTTCTGAAAGGTCTCAAGTATGAACACTGTGAAGTACTATGAACGACTGTGATGATGAGTATGAGTATTGATGGTGTTCCTGTAACTAGTAAAACGCAAATAATAGCATTATTCAAACGCTTCACTTTAAGCGTTTGCTTCGCCCAAAGACGGGCAGTTAAAATGCTGAGCATAAAAGAGAAAAACTGATTAAAACTAATAAAAGGTGCATACTGAAAGCAAGTATTAATCAAATATAATATAATATAAAAGCAATAAAAGGAGGGAGAAGGAGAACGGGAGGAAACTTGCTGATCGGACGACCACAGGGGTGAGCGAGGACTTGTGGGACTTGTAGGCAGACGCATATAAAAGCAGCCGACATAAAGCAGCTAATTACCTCGGTCGTTTCAAGAGCCTAAAGCCTTCACTGTACTGATTAATACAAATCTGGCTCTCACACAGCGGATTGATGCTGACATGAATGATAGTTTATTATGCGTTACGACAAAGGCACTTGTAAGACTTTCAACTCATTGAGATAAAAATATATAAAGTCTGTCTGTTTGCCTCTCTGTCTGTCTGTCTCTCTCTCTCTCTCTCTCTCTCTCTCTCTCTCTCTATGTATACATTCTCTATTTCTATAGATATACTGTACATGAATAGACACGGCCCAATGGGAATGAAACCCCTCGCAGTGTTAGCGGCAAGGTCAAGTGTAACCCAGGGTCACTAAAGGATCTGTTTATTAGAAATGTAATATAGTAATAAACTAAAGATCTGTTTATTAGAAATGTAATATAGTAATAAACTAAAGATCTGTTTATTAGAAATGTAATATAGTAATAAACTAAAGATCTGTTTATTAGAAATGTAATATAGTAATAAACTAAAGATCTGTTTATTAGGAATATAATATAATAAATATATAATTATTGAGGAAAGTTTAGCCAAGTTAAGTTTAGCCAATCAGGGCGGTTGTCCCGCCTCTTGCATTCCCTGGAATGTGATTCGTCCGCGCGGGGTTTTTTTTTTCTCTCCTCTCTCACGTGACACCGATTAGACTGGTCGTGTACGAGAGGATCGGCTAGTAGCCAAAACGAGAGCTTTATATCTTAAAAGAGATGTTTATGAGACATAAGTGAGAGAGATTACTTTGAATTCACGAATTAATGTGATGTGGAGGATGTTATGAAGTTTTGTCAACGAACTTACCAGAGCTATAAACCGGAGCTAGCTACGTTGCTACTAGCTAGCATCCACGTCGCGCGCGCAGTCACAGAGCGCGGGAGACCCGTGAACGTGAAGATGTCACGTGTGAATGAAAGAGGATTCTTGGTGAGTTTACACCGTCTAGCTGACAATGCTAAGCAGCTAATCTAATGCAATAGCTGAGTGAATGAAAGACATGAGCAGTTAATGGAAGGTACAATGTTATCATTTATTTTGTATAAAGTCAAGAAAAGGATGCTCATCACTTTCGCTTACACTGACTTTTGGTACACGTTGTTTGTTGCACCGGGATTTTTTTTACTTGAGTTGCGGCGATTTCACTGATCTTTTCATCAACCTTGTGTAACACTCTGTACAGATATGTAGATGCTGTATATCAATTATCACTAAACGTATCAATAGTGTGGGCCAGCGTCTCGGAAGTTCTAGGCCGCTCAGGAGAAAGAGGGCATCGGCCGTAATGGTGACAGAAGACACACAGTCAGTGGATTCTTTGAAAGGTAATCATAACGTGTGTATTGTCGTTTTAGAACAATCATCAAACATCTA
>PIJE02001417.1:86733-116733 GCA_002895965.2 Coryphaenoides rupestris
CCGCAATCTACAATTAGTCTCGGCATAAAAGCCCCGGCACTCCACCCACGAGTGTCGGATCATTGTTGTTAATTTACCTGTCTACTACCCGTATGGATTTTGTCCTGCCTGTTCCTCACCTGCCTGCCTGTTCCTCACCTGCCTGTCTGTTCATCACCTGCCTGTCTGTTCATCTACCCGTCATCACGGTAAATAAAGAACATTTATTCCACCACAAAACCCCGAGTCCTGAGTCTGCAATTGGGTCCTACTGCCAACTCCCATGACAGTATCAGATTTTAGTTCACACACTAATGTTCTTGGCCACTTTTGAAAAATAAAGGGAACAGCCAAAAAACACTTCATCTGAGCAGCAAATCCAAATTGAGTACCAGGCTTACTGTGTGAACAAGAGGAAAAAGAAAAAGAGTACAAAGACAGATCACAACTTTATTTTCTATTTTTTATTATTTACTCAACAGACAATTTCCAATATCCCAAGATTTGAACAACCAATACATTCAGACACACGTCGCTAAGGAACAACTCTTGCCTAATGGTTGTTAGCTTTAGCCTAGAGCTTAGCTGCAGGATTCTCTTTTTTTTCCGAACGAGCCCGAGTTCCTTTTGGCTGGGAATCAAACTGGGAATCTGTCCTGTTTTAAGAAGATATTTTTGTAGTTTTTCTTTCCCGCCTGTTTTTGCCCATTTTTGTGCGAGGTGATGGTGCATTAAAAGACAATCCAGTGCCTCTGCGGAGCCAGTCTGGCTCCATATATCTACATTACAGAGCCACTCCGGCGCAGCCATCTCTTCTCCATGACTGATTCTGCTCTGCCCACTCCACACCCATCATCCCCAACCCACAGTTCCCCTTGCCTCGTCACAAGGACAAAAACTCTTCTCAATAAAGTTTTGGGGATGATAGCACTCTGATATAACACTTCTGATAACAGAGTGAACAAATTGCATTGTTTTTAAATATAAACAATTTAATTTGTGAATTTCTTAATTAACTATTACATGGATTTCCCCATGGAGGGTTAATTAAGTGTTATCTAATCTGCTGCCTTTTCATAAAAATTTATTCGGCAAATAGTCAATGAAGTGCCATTTATGAATGTGTTTGTGGCCGTAACTGGATATCTACGGATGCCTGTGTGTGTGTGTGTGTGTGTGTGTGAAAGAGGTGTTGCCTTTTAAAACTCCATGTTGTGTGGGTTTTGTCTGAGTGGGTTAGTGGTAAGTATGTCAAAGTCTCCCAGCACCGTGTTTGGTGTGTAATTTCTCAACCAGCCGTAATCGGTTTGTTATTTCCGTCTAATGTTTTAGTGAGTCACGGCCGATAAAGCCGAACAAACACACAAAACAAACACAAAATGAGATCGTCACAAGGGGGGGGCCTCGCCGGAGAGAGAGCCACAGAACCGCGCTGTACGTTGGTTTGTGTCGCTGGTTTGTTTCTCGGTGGTTGATCATGACAGCAGTCGGCGCCTATGAGCAGGGGAGCGTGGCGAGTCTTTCACAATTTATTTACGCCAGAAAGTCCTTTTTTTAACACCTTTTCCCTCCCCGTCGCCCTCCACCGACGAGGTTGTGGATGTTATTATCTCCCCGTCACAACCCCTCCGTATCCTCCTCCCCTCGTTCCCTCTCTGCCCATGTCTCTCTCGCCGTCTGTCCTTATCAATGCGCTTGCTGTCAGAGTTGGGGCGAGGAGGGTGTGAACGGAGGGGAGGGAAGAAAAATAATCTCAATAAAAAAAATTGCCTTCAGAATCCTCCGGCCCGCCCCCCCGGTGAAAAACAAACCCACCCCGACGCGCGCGAGGCTACGGCTCCACTATATCACGGGGTGTCAGGGAGCGCTTGATACGAGCCATTGGATTTCTGATGGGGTTATTTTCACACGGGGCTTACTTGACAGTGTCTATTTCCCCTTTCAGCGTTCAGTGTCTGACCCTGAATAAAGTGGATTTTTTTTTTCAGCAGGAAAATGCAAACAGGAAAAAAGCTGTGAGTGGTTTGGATTGACTTTGGACGTGTGGTTGTATGCCTTTGTTATGTTTAGAACGCCTGTTGAAAGCCATCGGTAAACACTGAAAGCTTGCCGCTTTCAGTTCAAGAAGTATTTTTTGTCATCTCACAAAACAATACTCAATCAATATTTCATTGACATTGCATTCACTCATTTACTTGGCTTACACCAACTAATGACGTGACAACATAGAGACTGAATCCCAGGACTTAGACGGACCATTTTATAGAGGACCATTTTAATCAGACACAACATGATAGGACTTAAGCCGCAGACTTAGAGGACCGTTTTATAGAGGGACCAAGACGGTAAGCCCAGACTTAGGAGGACCGTTTTTATAGAGGACCATTTAAATCAGTCACAACATATAGACTAAGCCCCAGGACTTGGGAGGACCCATTTTATAGAGGACCATTTAATCAGTCACAACATATAGACTAAGCCCAGACTTAGAGGACCGTTTTATAGAGGACCATTTAATCAGTCACAACATATAGACTAAGCCCAGACTTAGAGGACCGTTTTATAGAGGACCATTTAATCAGTCACAACATATAGACTAAGCCCAGACTTAGAGGACCGTTTTATAGAGGACCATTTAATCAGTCACAACATATAGACTAAGCCCAGACTTAGAGGACCGTTTTATAGAGGACCATTTAATCAGTCACAACATATAGACTAAGCCCAGACTTAGAGGACCGTTTTATAGAGGACCATTTAATCAGTCACCCACCCCAACACCCAAGGTTTCCCCCAGCGCAGAACCTAAGGTGACCCCCTGCCGGGCCGAAGCGTCAAATCTTTTTTTAATGTATTTTTAATGTTTTTAAAAAAAAAAATAATGATTGAAGTGGGGCGGCCGGGTCGGGAAAATAGAAGCTCACCAGCGACGTCTGTTGTTAACCTTACGCTGACGAGGAGGTTTCCAAGCGAAACCGTCAGCAGGAGCATCAAGTATCCGAATTTCCTTGATTCAATTTGTAAATTGTTTGTAAAATTAATCTGTAAACTATAAGTCAGGAGTTTGACAAGTAAGACCATTTGAAGCCTAATGGTCCGTTTTGAGCTCTTGTAGGAACATGGTGGGCTCCGTGGAATAGGCCTATGACAAGCTAGAATCAGATTTTTGCTAATTTTATCTCTCTCTATATATATATATATATATATATACAGTATATATCCCCAAAATGTTGAAGTATCCATCACTCTCAATTAGTGCAGACGCTCCTAACTGGCGAGTCGTCATGTGGATTGAGTTGAGTTCGGATGAGCTATGAATTTCGGAATACCGCTTTTTCCTGTCGAGAGCTGCGTGCCTATAAAACGTGTGCTGATGAAATTACCGGTACTTCCAGGATTTAGAGGACTGACTTTTAAATATTAACTTCCTTTGATGCACTCTGTAGAAGTAGCAAGAACCCATCCCATGGTTCCTAGAAATCAGAAGTCAGACACATTGTCGTAATTAGTCCATGTAATCCGTGCCGACTGTACACCGAGACCAGGAAAAAAAAGATTCTAATTGGTTTGGAGATAACTTTGGAGAGTTATTATTATGAACGGTACAAAAACAACCTATTTACACATTTTCAAGGCATGGGAGGAAACATTCTTGGAGATATTTTTTTTGCCTTGCCCCACTTTGTGGCAATAATGAGATGCAATGTTGATGGAGTTAAAAGATAGGACTTTAATTAAGCTTAAATAAATCAATTTGGGAAAGCACAATTAAAATTACCCAGCTATGAACAATTTGAGCCAGCGCACGCATTAGCAATCTGTAATTAAAGCGAAATATGAAGCCTGGTTAGCAACGCCTCATTACGTCTCAGGAAACGCTTTTTGAAACGTGAATCCTGGGTGAGTTCATCAGTGCACCGTTGATAAAAGTGACGATTCTAAATATAGGCGTCGAGTCAGAGCCTGAGCAAAATAAAACTTGTTTGATCATTTCACTTCATTTGGATTTATTATACAGTGTGTGTGTGGGGGTAGGGGAAGTGTATTCATGATTTCCTGAGGGACCCTGAACGGAACAGTTATCTGATTTGCTGTAGCCTATCTATATAGATATAGATCTATACGTACAGTCGATATATATTGAACCCTCTTATACTGTATATCAAACCCTATTATTCATATGAAACATATTTGTATCCACAAAATCCTTTCCATTTGTTTCACTCTCTCACTGATCTTGTCACGCTGCGATCCACTAAATGACGACAAAATAAAGACCGTCCTACTCTTTTAGATTCAGCCGATTTTGATTCACGACTGTGACACGTCGTCACGTTCCTTATGTGCTTACGTGAATGATTATACTGTATATATATATATATATATATATATTTTTTTTTTTTTTTACAGCACCCCGGGCTGATTCAGTGATTCCCAGGGCGCCGTACCGGCCAAGTAAGCCGGAAGGACAAAGTGTATGGGCCAATAAAAGGCAAGGACATTCGGTCCTCGCAACCCCGCTAAACCACCCGCCCGCCCCGCCCCCCTCCACACCGCCGCCCATACCGCAATGAAAGAGGAAATGATGCGTTAAACATGGTGGGGCCACTCATTCTATAAAACTGCACTCGGAAAGGAGAGAAGACATCAACGGCGGGAAAAAAGGAGAGGGCCGCCCGGCAGAGATGACAACTCGTTATTCACATCTCTCTCCCCGACGTTACGACCCTCGGCGCTGCTTTATGGGCAGGGCTCTAGCGCGAGCGGACGCCGCGATGAATTCCGCCGACACAAATCACGTCATGAAATAGACATGAGACGGGGACAGCCGGCTCGGCGACTCGTCAGAATTAATCCGTCCGCATTGAGGAGCACGACGAGGAGGAGGAGGCGGCGGCGGCGGACGACTCGGCGTTTCGTAAACACGAATTGACGGCGCGTGGCTTTGGATAAACGCGTCGCTCAAATGACCTAATGAGTGAGCCGAACCATTTTTTATTGACGATAGACTGGCTGGTTGCGGCTGGTCTCGGGTTGTTTTGGTGTTCCAAAAAAAAAAAAAAGGAAAAATGCAGAGAACCAATATATTTCTCAAAGGTCTCGAGGGCTTCTGGGGGTAAAAGCAGCTGTATCAAGAGGAATGGCTGAAGATGGTGCAGATAATCCAATTTTTTTTTTCTTTGCTATGAGACCCTCGCAGTCGTGCCTCGGGAGGTTCCTCCACAAATATCTGTGTATAAAACACACACACACACACACACACAGTGAATTGTATGGGTGAGGCAGAAACTTCAGAGTAGGGATGCACCGATACCACTTTTTTTCAGACCGAATACAAGTACAAGTACTTACATTTGGGTACTTGCCGATACCGAATACCGATACCGAGTACTTAATAAAACCATTACAGTTCTAATGACTTTGAAAACATGTTTTATTTTCAATCAGATGTTCCTCACTTTCTGACTGTGAACAAATTAAACAAATATAACTTCAATTAATAATTTAATAATTAATAATTTCAATTAAATGTAACCTATTCAGAACCATCCAACATACGTCAGTCGGATATTCGGTACCAAGGACGTGTTGTTGTTTAGGACATTGGTGGACATCACAGATGTTGCGCCAAGGATGCGCAATGATGACGCTCCCGTGAGACGCTGGGCTCCGAGTCAGCGTCTCTGGTGGGGGGGGGCTCCGTTAATTCGCGGTTCTGATGGGGGGGTTCTCCGTTAATTCGCGGTTCTGATGGGGGGGGTGCTCCGTTAATTCGCGGTTCTGATGGGGGGGGGGGCTCCGTTAATTCGCGGTTCTGATGGGGGGGGCTCCGTTAATTCGCGGTTCTGATCTCATGCGATCTCTCGTTGCTATTAAACATCCATAAACGCCAACTCGGTTGCATCTCTTTATTTCAATATTCCTTGGCTAAGAATATTACAAGGTTAACGTTGCGTTGCCAAAGTGGTATCGGTGCGGTTGTATCGGAGTACTTTAACGAGTACGAGTACGAGTACATGAGCACAGTATCGGACCGATACCGAATACTGGTATCGGTATCGGTGCATCCCTACTTCAGAGATTAAAGTTGAACTTATTATTGATGAGCTGAACTTGTGGAGGTGTCCCTGAGCAAGACGCCAGCCTAACCCTAACTGTTCCTGACGTGTTGGTTGTTACTTTGCGTGGTTGACACCGCCGTCGGTGTATGAATGGGTGAATGTGAGGCAATACTGTAAAGCATCCAAAGCGCTTATATAAATGCAATCTATTTACCATTTCCCATCTTTTCTGTTGCTCTGAGACTCTGACTCGAGAGCTGGACTCATCCCTCCGTCTCTCTCTGCCTTCCCGCCTTTTCGTCAGGAGACGAGAGGCTGGACAAAATAAATAAGACAATAAATATTCCTAATTGCTCCGGGCGGCGGCGTAATAAAGAAGTGTTGCACGCTGTCACGCCGCAATGCAGCGCGGCTGTGCCTCACGGGGGCTTTAGAGTCATCCATCAGCCGAGAATAGACAGCACTATTGCTATTATTCTCAAGCGCACCGGCGCCACGGATGGACCCGGTCATGGCTGGATGCCGACGCAATGTCCAATCGCATTTGGAGGAAGTCAGCTGACTTCATTAGTGCGCCGAACACTCCCAGAGACGCCGTTTAAGTAGACTGCGGCTTAATAATAACTACCAAGCTGGCACTGGCTAGATGTGGGGAAAGAGAAAAAATAACATTAAATACTAATAATAATAATATATACATGCATACTGTATATATCGGTTTTATATAGTTTTATTCATATCGATTTTTGAATACAGAGCAGCTGCTCATGCTCAATGGCCATGTGTAGTACAGACTTAATAGGTTTAAAAAATATCTTTTCTTTTGTTTATTGGAAGTCGTAGGCCGTCTGTTAGTCAGACTGGAGGACAGATTGCAGGTTGTGTCTTCTGACAAGCCGGACAGAGCCGCGGTGTTTGTTGTGCAGGCGATGTGAGTGTGTGGAGATCTATTGATTTAGCTGCCGACTCTTGGCGAGGTGGAAAAGGCCGTCCCCGAAGACAGCGGCCTCGTTGCCCCGCTGCACTCCAACCATATTTGCGGTGGATGATATCCCAAAAAGAGGTTGTCACCCCCCCCCGTGTTTTGCGGCACTTAAACCCAATCTATAAATTCGTAGATTTTAAAACGGGAAGTTGACCTTCTTTTATCCGGATACGCTTCAATCTCCAGTGGGCCACAAAATTCAACGTTGTTTTTGTCAGAGGGGTCCTCTGTCTCTTTCTCACGGTGGCGCCATGCGAGGGCGTAGTTAATGGAACGTGTTACACTCACATCTGCTCCAGATAGCATGGGGCCAACCTGATCTCGTGCGATAATTGCAGGTTTAGCGGGAGGCCTCCATTAGGGAGATTTAAGATTTTTTTTAAACGCATTTCCCCAGACGGTGGTGGGGGGGGGGGTTTTCTCCTTCTCCTTTTTAGAGCGCCTCGACACACTATCCAGAACAAACAGGGCGACGGCGGACAAAAAAAAAAACCCGACAGATTTTCAATTACCACGGACAGATGTGACCGACGGTGAACGACGCCGATGACTGTGAGCGATATGGAGTCTGTCAGGAGACGGGGGAGACCGCGGGAAGCAAACACAAAGCGCCAGCGGCTGGAATTTTTGTCCCGGAGAACATGTTGACTCACCGGGGGGGGGGGTATCCGCGACGGGGTCCGTCCCAATCTGGCAAACAGCTCCACCACCTTTGTTTGACAGGTGGGTTGGACTACCAGCTAGCTGACACACCTGGAACACAAGCCCGACACACACACCCCCCCCCCAAACCCCCAAACAACACCTGATGTTGTTAGCGCTGCTCCGAAGTGTCCGACGAGCGACGCTGACAACGGACGAGTCCTACAGTGTGCTCACGGTGTCTCGGATGGAGGACGCAGGATTTGTTTTCTTGTTGTTTCTGCAGTTTAAATTCATTGAGGGCAGGCGATGTTTTGAGTGTATTGTTCTTAAAAATTATAGCCTACTAGCTTCCATCATCATATGCAATATCATGTACTTATCATTACTACTTCTCAATACCATTGCCAACTTGTTTTGTTGACTAAATATCTTTCCTCTATTTTTCTTTTAGGCTCACTGTACATTTATTATTCTATTGTTTTTATTCTTATGTTTATCTTATCTCTTATCTTATCTTATATATACACTGTGACCCTTTATTGTGAGTTTTCAAAAGTTTCACCTCCGAAAAACTGCAAGGCACATGGAACACTCTGTCTGTGATTTTATATCCACGAGATATATACAGTTAAAGACTTCTAAACCATGAGATTAATTATTAAGCAATGTTTTTCAGCCGACGCCGCTCCGCGATATTAAAATATTCAGTTATAAGCGTGTTTACTTGGCGTCGCGTGTTTGCATCCAAGCATGTGTGCGGCGCGCGGCGTTCACGTGTGACGCCGTCACGCCCCGAATGCATCCGCTCGCTCTATCCCTCTTCTGCGTTTCGCAGCGGTAAACACAAACATGCCTCGTATTAGGACAGAGACAGAGAGAGAGACAGAGAGAGAGAGAGAGACAGGGAGAGAGAGAGAGAGACAAGATTTGTTGGGTGCGTTAGCTCAAGCTGTCCAAAGTGTTCGGCTTCATTGAGCTTCAACCAATGGAAACTCCTGGGAGATGCGGAGGTACGGCTCACCTGTCTTCCGGCTCCCTTTTCCGTTCCGTCGGAGCCTTTTTTTTCCCGCCTGTTTTTCTTTTTCTTTTTTTTTTGTTCTCGACTCCTCGGCGGCTGCTGTTATTCCTTCCTACACGTCACTGTCACCTCCACTGCCACCTCTAGCTCCTCTGACGCCACGTCTAATGTATGTGGTAGGCGACTGAACGGAGGCCCAGTCGAGAAACCTTTTATGACATGGCGGCGGGGACGACTGTGTGTACGAGCTGGTTGGTTGGTTGGTTGGTTCGTTAGCTAGTTAAATGGTTCGTTCATTGGTCGGTTAGTTGACGTTTTGGAGAGGGAAAACGTGAGCGAAGATGCACCTAAGAGGCCTTACTGACAAAAATAACGACTACTCCTACGGTAAACTATACGCGTTTGCGCCACCGCCGCCTCCTACGTGCCTCGCTCACGTTGACTTGCTCGTCGCTTGGCGGCGGCGGTGATCGATGACAGCTGACAGCAGTCAGTCTGGCGTCCGCTCGCGCCTCGACGGCCCAGCAAGGGGCCCCACCTCTGCCACGCGGCCCCCGAGTCCCATCTCCTTCCCCTGGCAGGTTTGACAGACTCTGCGTCCCGTCAACACTGGATGCTGGAGAAACTAGGTCTCAGCCAGCCAGGGAGGGAGGCAGGGAGGGAGGGAGGGAGGGAAGGAGGCAGGCAAGCAGCCGGTGACAACAGCTGCCCCTGCTGTACCACACTGTAAAACTCCCAGGGGAGGGAAGGAACCACGACCTAGAAGGATGGAGGAAGAGGAGGAGGAGGAGGAGGCGGTGGTGGTGTCGGTGGAGGCGGAACGACAGTGGCAGGGTAGTCTGAGCAAAGGAGCAATCTGTTTTCTTGGAAGACACGGGTGGCATTTAGACACGCAGATACGTATATTCCATCATCGCCTCTCGGCCCGCCAACGTGCCGAATGACTCACTTTGAGGCTTATCAGGAAGGGGCGAGGAAGACGGAGAGAGCAAGAGAGACAGACCGACTGAAGCCGGCCGCAGGGACGCAGGGATGAGGCGGGAACCGGGACAGACAAGGGAGGAAGGGTGGGAGAAAGAAAGAAAGAAAGAAAACACACACACACACACACAACTACGAAGCATTCTGCTAATTACACTTCCCACCAGGGGAAGAGTTTCTTTGAATGTCATTTGTCAACACGACTCAGCGACGTTCGCGACTTTAATTTGATTCCAAAACCTTCTTGCCCGCGGGTTCACACACATTTGCTCATCCAATCAGAGAGGAGTGTTGATCAGCAGAGCGGATCTCCGATTTAAAGTCATATAGATTTGTCACCGGTGCATCTTTGATGGAACATGAAGGGCCGATTTGAACATTTTAGATGTTTTTCTTTACATGTTTTTTTCGTTTGCAAAGGTAGATGGCGAATGACCAAAGGTGACATATAAAAGTATACCGTGTATGTATGTATGTATGTATGTATGTATGTATGTATTTGTGGTGGCTAATTTCGTTCCGCTGAGTTCGTAGGAGACGTTGACTCGAGTCTTTCGCACGTTCTTCTGAAATAAACAGCAATGCGTCTCTGCGCCGGGTGATGACAGGTAGACAAGCAACCACGTAGGCAGGCAGGTAAGCGTTCAGGCGGTAAGGTGGTTAAGAATTAGGCAGGGAAGCAAACGGGATTTACATTTACATTCAGGGCATTTGTCACACTTGTATCCACAGTGACTTACAATAAGTACATTTGTTGAAAGATGTACCACAGCAATATATCACTGTGGTACATAAAGACAAGAATAGAGCATTCATAATTGCAAGGTTGCTGGGGTGCCTGCATAATATCTGTGATAAGAGCAGTGTGTCATTCTGAGTGCAGTACCAACATCTAAGAACATACAATACACTTAGCTGAGCTGAACAATGCTAAGTACTACAGAGCAGGCAATTAAGTAGCAGGCCGGCAGGCAGCAGGCGATAGAAATCCAGGGCAAAAAGTTCAAAATCCTTTTTAAGTCATTAAATGTATATAAAGTACATTTTCCAATTAATGGTTAGAGAATTCAAACCAAGTGTTAAGTGTTAAAGAACAGTGGGCATCCAACATCCCCCCAAGTGTTCTTTGGCAAACAAATAAACCATCGGAAGCCCATGTTCTGAACCCCTGTGTCGTTTCTTGTAGTCAGTGGACTTACTTTAGTCCATTCAAAATAAGTCACATTATTGTCCACGGTATAAAAAATATTGTATAAATTATACAGTACGGCTGTGTTTTAAATACAAATCCAACGTGGTTCCGACAATATGTTGGCCTATATATATACTGTATGTTCATGTGTTTGTGTTTCTGTGTACGTTTGAAGGGTTCCTACCATCCAGAGCGCACGGTGTTCACCGCGGGCTTCTCCGCCGCATCCTTCAAAAACTAGATTAGTACGACGCGTGGAACCTTGCTCACCATCTGTTTGCAATTGCCTTGACTTTATAATTCACGTCTCTCTCGCGCGCCAGATGCCTTTTGGCTTTCGAGGCACCGGGATGCATCTCTACTACCTGCGCATCCGCCGGTCCGTGGCGTGACAACATTGTTCTCAGGCTATCTTCGTCGGGGGGTTGTGGGCTGTTTTACTCGTGACGGCGATCACGAGAGCTTCAGTTATATTGCGGTTAATTACAAAGATAAAAACGACTGGTGGCGCGTGTTTTTTTTTTTTAGGATACTAATGAGAGATGCCGTAGTTGTTGTTTGGTCGTTTACTGCCAATGCCAGTAAAAGTGTGTTGTCAAATCCAGAATAACATAAACAGCCCGTTAGACTCAAATGCAGGCGGGAAAAAGGCCCAAGAACAAGTACACCTAAAGGAGCACGAAGACAACAGCATTAAGAAATATAGGCTCCAAATTAGGAACAGTGGACATTTAAAAGCAGATGCAAACGGCCAAAGCAAAACACAGCAAATCTGTGATTTGATGGGGAAACCACTCAAGGCATCATCAGACTCGATGGCTCGCACCAAAAATGCCTCGTAGGTGTGCAGAATATTCCCACCACCCTGTTATTTCACAAGGGGATTAAACGGATAAATGCAGCTAAACGGGTGGTTAGGTACACACACGGAAGCGTCACCACTGGAAATGTCACCGAGCGTCGCATTAGCGTAGCGCCAGCTGTAACCTTGACAATGACAATAATGGCTATTAAAATGGGAATAATGACGGCTCCTCCCGGGGGGAATGGTGATGAGCGGGAGTGGGGAACCGCGAGTGATCAGTCTGTGGACGATTCGGTGCAGATTCATAACCCTCCCTCGCGCCCGTGAAACGGCAGAAGAAACACAACGTGGCCCCCGACCTCAGGTGGATCACCTCAGGTGGATCACCGCAGCGTGAAAAACGTACTCAAGATGCTCGACGGGATCCCGGATATTGTGCTGTAACGGCACAGCGGTGCGGCGTGGACCCGGGTGGTGGAGCAGTGGTTTGCACCAGAGGGTTTGCATGGTCACCACATTTGTTTGTGATAGTAAAACGTAAAAGTATTTTCTTGTCACGTGTACATCGTAACACAAGGCCTTTCTGAACAGTGAAATTCTTGTCATGGCAGGCGACAGTAGGCAAAAAAAGGAATAGTAAGAAGATATATTTGTATATATGAAAATATACATATATATACATATAGTATATGCATATGTGTGTATATATATATATATATATACATTGAGTGGCACAATATACATAATAAGATAACACAATAAGACAATATGCATCGTAATGATAAAAACAAATGTTGCCTCCAGAGGTATTGGATATTGAGCATTATAAATGCACATACAGTGAATGTCTCTTGCGATTCAAAAAAGTGCGATGATTGAGTTTGTTCATTCAGTCAAATATCACGCTGCTGCTGCTGCTGCTGCAACCCACTCGGCCCCCCTGCGGCAACCCATTTACCGCGGGGGGCCCACTTGCAAGCCGCTGTGCCGGTACACTGCAGTGTTTTGTTTTACTGTCGCTTCCCATCAGTCGTAGATGTGTGCCGATTCAACAGCGTTGCATTTGCAAGCGGCGCTCACTGTGATAACTAAGAGACTAAGGAGTGACATCTGTACTGTAATGTACTGTATTGTATTGTATTGTATTGCTCTCCATCTGTCTGTAATTATTTGCAGATACATTAGCGTCATGTTTGTGGAAATCGAGGACACACGAAGATATAAATATTAACCCATGAGGCCTTCATTGGCGATGTGCTGTACTGCTGCTAGCTAGTCGATTGCATTTGTGTGCAGATACAATAGCATCGGCTGCCGTATCAATTATTGGAGCGAATCCATAATGCGTCCTTGTTACCTCTGAGTTATTACTGCTCACAATGCTGGCTGGCTATTAGCAAGTATTAAATGAAATTAAATATTGATGTTTTCTGAGTCCATGCGTGTCTTGCCTTGTGTCAGTGTGGCTACGCGCTCGGGCACACAAATAGATTCTAACGAGGCGAACACAGCGAAAAGGCAGCGAAGAACCACTGGCTCATTGACTTTGAATTGACGACTGCCAGATCAGCGCAGAGAAAATGTACGTCCAATTAGCACAATAGCGCAAAATAATACAAAGGCTGAAATATGCTTCAGTTGGAAGGTTGCAGGATGGAGATGAATGATAGGAGACAGAGGAGTGGGGTTCTTGGCAGACTTTTTCCCATTCAATCAATTCGGATGAAGATGTCCTCTCGAAGGTTGGGGCCAGTGGGTTAGAGGTTTTTAAACCGTATTGTAAGGCCCGTGGCAGCGGTTCCAGACAGTAGGGGTACAAAGATAAAGAAGGAACGTCACCTTTGGTCTTTAGTCTGACACGAGGGGCGGCAGTAGCTCAGGAGCGGTTGTCTGGCAACAGGAAGGTCGCTGGTTCGATCCCCGAGCTCCGCCGAGTGTCGAGGTGTCCCTTGAGCAAGACGCCACCTAACCCTACCTGCTCCTGACGTGTTGGTTGTTACCTTGCATGGTTGGCACCGCCGTCGGTGTATGAATGGGTGAATGTCATGCAACTGTAAAGCACTTTGGATAAAAGCGATGATATAAATGCAATCCATTTACCATTTATCCGAGGGACAAAAGACCCTCGTCAGAGGATCGAAGCAATCGAGAGCCTCTTAGGGGAGTTACAATTTCTGCAATATATTTTCGGGCAAGTCCATGTGAAGGTTTAAGTCATTAGAAGCATTTGAACCAAACCAAAGTCAAGCACATATTTTTTTACCAACTGTAGTCTGACTAAGGCAGCGTGACAGAGGCACGCCGTCAAAGACTTCCAATAATCCCGACGTGAGACAACTAAATTGGAGTGGGATAGAGCTGACCGCACATTGGCAATATTCCTCAGTTGGAAAAAGCATCTTTGAACCAGCTTTTTAATATCCCGCTCAGAGTGCAACCACTTTGGCGTTAAAAGCCACGTTCCCATATGTGCACTCATGCAGTCCAGCAGGAGCTCGCCGCTTTCAGCTCGGAGCAGACGCCGTAGGAACACAACATTTGGTGCCGTTGCATTTAAACGATTTTTTACGCACGATAAAAACATTTAGAAAAATACCTGACTGCGTAGTTGGGGAGAGAGGCTGGTTGGGTGGTTGGGGAGCGAGGATGGGTGGGTGGTCAAGCGAGGCTGCGTAGTTGGGGAGCGAGGATGGGTGGGTGGTCAAGCGAGGCTGCGTAGTTGGGGAGCGAGGATGGGTGGGTGGTCAAGCGAGGCTGCGTAGTTGGGGAGAGAGGCTGGGTAGTTGGGGAGCGAGGCTGGGTGGTTGGGGAGCGAGGGCTGGATAGTTGGGGAGAGAGGCTGGGTAGTTGGGGAGAGAGGCTGGGTAGTTGGGGAGCGAGGCTGCATAGTTGGGGAGAGAGGCTGGGTAGTTGGGGAGCGAGGCTGCATAGTTGGGGAGAGAGGCTGGGTAGTTGGGGAGCGAGGCTGGGTAGTTAGGCTGGGGAGCGAGGCTGGGTAGTTAGTGAGTGAGGCTTGGGTAGTTTAGGCCTGGGTATGTTGGGGGGCCGAGGCTGGGTAGTTAGGCCCTGGGTAGCTGGGGTAGCGAGGCTGGATAGTTAGGCCTGGGGGAGCGAGGCCCATCTATTTACAAATTCAGAGATCCCACCCAAAAACAGTTGGATACATATACATTCCATTAAAAGCCGGCATGATTTGCCCGTCGTGACCCCTTACTATTATAAGTATTAGTATTACTAATTGCTATTATTATTCCATTGGCACATACACAACTTACATTTGTACTTGTTTGTACTTGTGTGTGCAGTAAAACCGCATGCTTTCCTAAAGAGAAAGATTGATTGCAGTCATCTAGGAACAACGGCGATGCTAATTCCGCACCATATTAAAACAAATGTGTTCTACTCCATTGGCTTTTCGCACAGAGAGCGCATAAATAGTACACGAAGGAACAGCCTGCGTTGTAACTGAAAGTTCCAATTCCGCATTGGATTTGTTATGTTGATTTACGGTGGGTGAAGGTGGGTGATGCAATGCGATGCCGCCGGTTCCGCTCCCCATGAAAAAACAGCCGACAGACTACTGGTCTTATTTTCCATATAAACATCAATAATACATCTTTGGAGACATTCCACTTTACTGAAGATCCTCTTATACTAGAGATCTTAGGTAAAAGGAAAAAACCCATAGCACAACCAATGGCTTCCGACTCCAGAGGACCTTGCCACCAGTCACCCTAAATCGTATCGAATAATTCCATCCGGTCGATCAACTTCTCCCGATTATCCTGGATTGATGAAGGAAAATAAGTTGGAGTCTCGTCCCGTGCATCCCACGGCTAACTATTCCCTCTTTAAGGTGGTCTGTTACAGCGAGCCTCAGAGCTCCCATAACTCTCGGACGGCCTCGGCGCCACGCAGAATGACAGCCTGATTTAGGTGCCCATCAGCGCCCTAATTGGTTCCCCCTGGCTCAATCCCCACAGTCTAGCCTTCCTCACAATCTTCCTGTGTGGTGTGTGTGCCTCTGTGTGTGTGTGTGTGTGACAGAGAGAGAGAGAGTGTAGGTCTCTCTCTCTCTTTATCCCTCACCCCGATCTTTACAACCCCTTTCCCTGAGCCACGGGCCACTCCCCTCTCTCCCCCCAACCATCCCCTCTGAGTCATTTCTTTTCTTTAACTTTAACCTCTTTAGACTGTTTTATATCGGCTGGGTGTGCCTCGGCTCACTCCGTCTTTGATTAAAAGCAGAGGGGCCAGGTACCACTTATCTCCATCGGTAAGCTTCCCCGCTTACCCCCCCCCCCCCACCCACTGTCCTTGACTCTCCCCGAGTCTTCAGCTAAAATGCGCCGAAGCCCAAGCCAAGCCAGGCCAGGCCAGGCCAGGGACGTATTTTATTGTGTCGCCGGGTTTAATCATCGCCGGTGTTCTGATGGAATCTCGTCCCCCCCGCCGCCCCTCCGCTCGATTCTGGTAAAAACGTGATAACAACTCCCCCCCCCCCCCAAAAAAAAACTAAACGCCGACATCAATTCCAAGGGGACTGTGGGCCCGACATTTTCGATTGTCTGGCGGAGTCGTTTAGATCGTCTGGGAAATTATTTGGAAATGTTCCGGTTCCAGAAGCGGCGTGGACCGTGTGTTTCTTAACATATAGGATCAAACTTCTGTTGCTCACGTTTAGTTTGTTGTTGTCGTCGTCGTCGTTTACCCCGATGTCAGGAGTCATCTTTTGAGTTGTCTTACTGTGATAACAAGCAGATTCTCTTCTGGTGTCGTGCTGTTACCGGAATACATTAACTCACTGATAAAAAGGTCACCGGCGTTCTTGAAACCCACGTATAACCTGCGCTGTTGACAAAAAACAGACATTAATTACCGTTGGGACTTTCAAAAAAGAAGTAGAAAAAGGTAAGAAAGCCTCTTTTTAGCACCACTCAACCAAACAGGAAGTTTATATAAAGAATGTGTTTTAAACTTGAAACTTTTCTGTGATTAATCCTCAAATATATCAGCATATATCAGTGTGGCTGTTTGCGTGGTTGGCCTCCGCATCGACGTAACAGACTGAGGATGATGCATTCGTAGATTTAATGGAAGCAACGCCGTTCATGTATGTGTGATGTAATGAGTAACATACATTAACCTTTTTCTTCCATCGCTTTCACACTAAGCCACCAATAGCTTTACCGGATTACTTCCCACGTTGCATCCCGCCGACACCGATATTGACGCCGTAAGTTTGTTCTGACCGAACACAAGCGCTTCCTGGAGAAAAGCAGTGAAGATGCACAGAGAGACAACCACCACCGCCTGTGTGTTTGTGCTGTTTGTCTTGTGTATTATTTGTGTTGTATATTGTATTTATTATATTATGGACAGCGGAGCGTATATCCTGTGTATCTCCAGTAGGTGCTCTAAATGTGACTGAGAGAAGAAGCCCACAGTTTAGCCACAGATAGAGAGCGATGGAGACAGACAGAACGAGAGACCAGAGAGAGAGAGAGATGGAGACAGACAGACGGAAGATGGAGACAGACAGAACGAGAGAAGAGAGAGATGGATGACAGACAAGAACGAGAGAAGGAGAGAGATGGGAGACAGACAGAGACTGATGAGAGAGAGAGATGGGAGACAGGAACAGACCCAGAGAGAGAGAGACAGATCAAGAGAGAGATGCGAAGACAGACAGAACGAGAGAGAACGATGGATGAATACACAGAACCATCAGAGAGAAAGAAGCCATACCAAGGAAGAGATTAGAGAGACCAGACAGACACACACTGAAAAAGAGACACAGACACACACAGAAAGAGACAATGAAATTGAAAGAGACAGAGACACAGAGAGAGAGAGAGCGAGAAGAAAGACATCCAGAGAGACAGAGAGAGGAAGAGATGGAGAGAGACAGAAGACAGAAAGTGACAGACAGAGATGCAGAGAGAAAAAAAAGATGGCGAGAGAGAGACAGGGACAGAGCCAGAGAGAGTATGGAGAGAGAGAGAAGCGAGAGAAAAAGAGACATACAGAGAGAGGAAGAGTAGAGAGAAGGAAGAGACACACAAACAGAAAAAGTGACAGAGAGCAGAGATGCAGAGAGAAAAAAAGACGGCGAGAGACAGGGCAGGCAGAGAAGAGCAGAGAGATGGACGAGCCAGAGAGAGAGAGAGAGATGGAGAGCCAGAGAGAGAGAGAGAGAGGAGCCATGTTTAGATATATTCTGACCTATTTACACCTGGAATGGAAATTCGTGTCGGCGGCGGCGGCGGTGTGATCCCGGGTTAATGCGCGTCGTCAAACCCTCCCGCCGCCGCCGTGGCCGTGAGGAGGGTCGGCTCCGTACGTTTCACTTGACTTGACCCATTTGACTTCAATGGGACTCTCTTACGACCGGGGGGGTCAGCAGAAATTGCGGTGGGCGCCGCTTGAGTTATAGGTCGGCTCGGCGAGACAATATCGAGTCCAATGTCTAATACGGCCGTGATAAAAAAACAAACTATTTTACTGCGCCGGGAAGAAAAACATATTTATCAATGGCGACGGACGGACATGAAGGATGCCAAGATGTACGAAGCCAGCGATGGTGTCAAGGCTGTGATTACTGAATATATCAGTCGGATGTTTTCAAAGAATCACGGCGATGGCGAGTGTTTGCCTGTCAAATACGATTCTTCTTTCTGCATTGTAGTCGGTTAAGGAAGGTCGCTGGTTCGATCCCCGGGCTCCTCCCCCTCCTATGGGAGGGGGAAGAGCCCGGGGATCGAACCAGCGACCTTCCTTATCCCTGCACTATGGATAAAAGCGCTATATAAACGCAATCTATTTACCATTCCTTTTGCTTCATATATTACCAATCCTTAACTTTATAAAGTATTTTGTTTTTTAACATCGCTCTGCAGTGAAGTTTTTTTTCCGCTGTTGTTTCTTCAGATATTTCCTAAGTTGTAACCCCCCCCCCCCCCCCATCCAAAAAAAGTAGTTGATGTGTACAACTCTCTCCCAGCAATTTCCACCCGGGGTGGTTGTCGACGTGAGGAAACGAGTCACGGCGTTGATCCCCGAGCTTTTTGACAAGGCTGGAGACGCATCGCGCTGCTGCCTGTTGTTGTTGTTGTTGTTGTTGTTGACGCCGGCGTCGGCCCGGCGCGGGACTGAGCTCCGCGGTACTCCGCCGTAAGACAGCGAGGTGACATGAGCCGTCCTTCAGCGATCATCTCTCAATCTCCTCCCGACGGGGTTGAAAAATAGAGGGATCTTCTCAACGATCCGCCCAATCCACCGCACGGCGGGAAAAAAAACTAACCGAAGCCATCTTCTCGCAGCTGTTTTTGAAGGAGCTTCGCGAGAAATGAGTTTTCTCTTAAGTTGAGAGAAGATGAGTCTTTGACCAAAGCTAGGAAGGAAAATCCTACCGTATATATTCTCTGCTCGATAGTTTTTTTGTCGACAATGCTCAATATTAGCCACATAAATCAAAATTGCTGGCTTACTAGCTTCGATGGTTTTCATATGATAGATTGATTCAATATTTAAACTTTCTTTTATACATTTTGGATTTTATAGTTTCACATAAAGCTGTGTATATAGGACACCTTGAAACACAAACGTGAAAGGAGAAGGAATCACTTCAGTGGATCAGACAAACACACTCGCAAACTCGACTCGCAAACTCAGGCGAGGAGTTTTCCCAGATAATATCGACGATACAACACAACCCAACACCGACGACGACGTAACCCAACATACAATATAATCAAATAATAATACTCAGGCAGAAATAAGGGGCCACTACAACGCTCTCGAGTCCTTCCTCTACCGGGAAGCGTCTGTGGTAACTTAGCTTTGGATAACGAAGTCGCTCGACGGTTCCATGGTCGAAGTGAAGGTAGAATAGAATAGAATAGAACTTTATTAATCCCGAAGGAAATTCTTGTGCCAGGTTGCATAGCGACACAGTACAATAAAACAATATGGAAAACAACAGAATGATAAGCCGCCTTGCAATATTGTGCAGGAACCCAACCCCTGCTAGTGTGTCTGCTAAACTGAGCCCAAAGGCATCCGTGGGGGAAAGGCAGACGGTAAAAGATAGATCCCCGGGTTTTATGAATCAATATTGGATCATTAAAATGAAGATTGATTTGAATCGGAAAAAGCGATTAAAAGAACCCGGCTCAGCCTTATCCTTTAGTGCTGTGCCTTCTGCCCATTACTCTCCCCTTTATCAAACATTGAGCGGTCTACTATGAGATATTAATAATAATAATCATTCACCGCTCACCGCTATGAATGTGTTCGTTGCTTGATATAATAAGTAGTAGTCCGGGGCGGTTAAACAGATTTTTTGCTAAAATTCTTTCGTATCATATATTAAATAAATATTACTTTTAAGCAAATCAGCTAAATATCAGACAAATGGATGATGTTTGCTGATGTGTTATAAAAACACACCACTAACAAGAGAGGGTGTTGTAGCTGTCCTTGGATGTATATGTAATATCTATGTTATAAGTCTTTTAAGCATCGCTCAATCATGGACTGGAAGTCTATTTATAAAATGTGTTTGCACATAGTTTTTGTGATTGATTCTCGACTACATTTTCATATTTCATCTGTTTAACTTACGTTAGATGTGTTGAGGTCTGAGCCTGTGTGTGCCATACATGTACAGTAATTCAATGTAAGCTTTGACATTCACACAGTATGTGTTACATAACTAGTAACATACATTAAGCAGACTAATGGATGTTCCATTTTGTAGGAATACAAAGTTTTATTTCATCTGTACATAGTCTACAGCGAATCACGACGTAAAACTTTTAGAACCGGATTTGTGGTTTTCAACTGTTTTCGAGCGACGTCGTGAACTTGTCACTGACCTGGCAACTCAACCATGGGCCAGTAAGCAGGAGGGCCAGGGTGGGACCGCTGCCCTGTGGTTGGTGGTCCCATCAGTGGGGGGTGGGGGGGGGGGGGGGGCAAAGGGGACTCTCGATGAGTGGCGTGTTTGGGTGCCACGCTCCGCTGTTCCGGGGACTGACAAGCGTTTGAGCCGTCGTCACTGTACTCGGGTCGAGGCGGTGGTGGTGTTGTGTCTCGAGATTCCTATGCCATTCCTATTCAGTGAGCCTCCAACAATAATTTCGTTTCATTTCATGAGATATTTGTTTCATTTTGTTTTTCCTTGAGATTTTTAACTGGGGTAAAAAAATGTATGCAGTGTCACGTAGTTTAGGGAGTTCGGGGACGGAGGGAGGGGGGAGATTGGGAGGACCGCGTGGGGGTCATGAGGTCACGGTGTGAGGGAAATCACCCTTGGTCTTTGAAGAACAATGACGAGTGACAGAAAGTCCCCTGGCCCTTTGGAACCTGTCGGAGGGTCAGAGTCTCTGGTCTCATTCTATCGCGGTGGGCGCCGTCCGTTTATTGTTTTTGTGACATATTTTGGAGGATGAAATTCATTCTCCAGCGGTTTGGTGTCAGATCAGATGGTGGAGGACGAACACAAGACTGTAATACTGATGTCTGGGTCCGGGGGGGGGGGGGGCAGGGTGGTGCAGGGGTCAGGGCGGTCGACTGACAAGTGAGAAAAGGTACTGGGGTCCATGCCCCAATACCACGATTGTCTGGTCTACCGGTTCTGACCCGCTCACCTGCTCTTACATCCATTTAGCCCCATGGTTCTGGATGGAAACCTTTTCTGTTTCACGGCCCCACTGAGGAGGGGAGGGGACAATTTCCCCACCCCTGTCTTGCAGGCAACTCTGCTTTATTATGAGAAAGTTACGTTCATTTTAGATTGTTGACGGGGGGGGGGGATAAAGACAACGTTCCGTTTTAGATTGTTGACGGGGGGGGGGTAAAGACAACGTTCCGTTAGATTGTTGACGGGGGGGGGTAAAGACAACGTTCCGTTTTTAGATTGTTGAAGGGGGGGGGGATAAAGGTTCCGTTTTAGATTTGAACGGGGGGGGGGGTAAAGACAACGTTCCGTTTTAGATTGTTGACGGAGGGGGGGGGGGGGGTAAAGACAACGTTCCGTTTTAGATTGTTGACGGGGGGGGGGGGTAAAGACAACGTTCCGTTTAGATTGTTGACGGGGGGAGGGGGGTAAAGACAACGTTCCGTTTTAGATTGTTGACGGGGGGGGGGGGGTAAAGACAACGTTCCGTTTTAGATTGTTGACGGGGGGGGGGGGTAAAGACAACGTTCCGTTTTAGATTGTTGACGGGGGGGGGTAAAGACAACGTTCCGTTTTAGATTGTTGACGGGGGGTAGAGACAACGTTCCGTTTTAGATTGTTGACTGGGGGGGGGGAAAAGACAACGTTCCGTTTTAGATTGTTGGCGGGGGGGGGGGGTAAAGACAACTTTACGTTCATTTTAGATTGTTAAAGGGGGGGAGGAGTGTTTCGATCGGTAAATTTTGGTTTTATGTCCGTGTGCTTTGTACTTTTGTAATATAAACGTTCGTCTTTAGGTTGTTGACGAGGGGGGGGGGCATGAGAAAGTTCCGTTAATTTTAGATTGTTGACGAGGGGGTAAAGACAACGTTCCGTTTTAGATTGTTGACGGGGGGGGGGGGTAAAGACAACGTTCTGTTTTAGATTGTTGACGGGGGGGGGGGGGTAAAGACAACGTTCCGTTTTAGATTGTTGACGGGGGGGGGGGTAAAGACAACGTTCCGTTTTAGATTGTTGACGGGGGGGGGGGGTAAAGACAACGTTCCGTTTTAGATTGTTGACGGGGGGGGGTAAAGACAACGTTCCGTTTTAGATTGTTGACGGGGGGGGGTAAAGACAACGTTCCGTTTTAGATTGTTGACGGGGGGGGGGAAAGACAACGTTCCGTTTTAGATTGTTGACGGGGGGGAGACAACGTTCCGTTTTACATTGTTGACGGGGGGGAGACAACGTTCCGTTTTACATTGTTGACGGGGGTGAAAGACAACGTTCCGTTTTAGATTGTTGAGGGGGGGAAGACAACGTTCCGTTTTAGATTGTTGACGGGGGGGGGGTAAAGACAACGTTCCGTTTTAGATTGTTGACGGGGGGGGGGTAAAGACAACGTTCCGTTTTAGATTGTTGACGGGGGGGGTAAAGACAACGTTCCGTTTTAGATTGTTGACGGGGGGGGGGGGGGTAAAGACAACGTTCCGTTTTAGATTGTTGACGGGGGGGGGTAAAGACAACGTTCCGTTTTAGATTGTTGACGGGGGGGGGGGGGGTAAAGACAACGTTCCGTTTTAGATTGTTGACGGGGGGGGAAAGACAACGTTCCGTTTTAGATTGTTGACGGGGGGGGGGGGTAAAGACAACGTTCCGTTTTAGATTGTTGACGGGGGGGGTAAAGACAACGTTCCGTTTTAGATTGTTGACGGGGGGGGGGTAAAGACAACGTTCCGTTTTAGATTGTTGACGGGGGGTAAAGACAACGTTCCGTTTTAGATTGTTGACGGGGGGGGGTAAAGACAACGTTCCGTTTTAGATTGTTGACGGGGGGGGGGGTAAAGACAACGTTCCGTTTTAGATTGTTGACGGGGGGGGGGGTAAAGACAACGTTCTGTTTTAGATTGTTGACGGGGGGGGGTAAAGACAACGTTCCGTTTTAGATTGTTGACGGGGGGGGGGGTAAAGACAACGTTCCGTTTTAGATTGTTGACGGGGGGGGGGGTAAAGACAACGTTCCGTTTTACATTGTTGACGGGGGGGGGAGACAACGTTCCGTTTTACATTGTTGACGGGGGGGGAGACAACGTTCCGTTTTACATTGTTGACGGGGGGGAGACAACGTTCCGTTTTACATTGTTGACGGGGGGGGGAGACAACGTTCCGTTTTACATTGTTGAGGGGGGGGGGGGAGACAACGTTCCGTTTTACATTGTTGAGGGGGGGGGTAGAGACAACGTTCCATTTTAGATTGTTGACGGGGGGGGGGTATGACAACTTTACGTTTTTAGATTGTGACGGGGGGGGTGTATGACAACTTTACGTTCATTTTAGATTGTTAGGGGGGGGGGGTAAAGACAACGTTTCCGTTTTAGATTGTTGACGGGGGGGGGGGTAGAGACAACGTTCCGTTTTAGATTGTTGACTGGGGGAGGGGGGGGTAAAGACAACGTTCCGTTTTAGATTGTTGACGGGGGGGGATATGGATACCACTGCGCCCTACTAGAGGGGCGCGCCCCACAGTTTGAGAAATACTGATTTAGCCGATGATTTTGTCCAAAGGGACTTATAATAAGTTCCTTTGTCCAAAGAGAGTGAAACAACAATACATCACTGATACAAGTTTCAAGCACTCATAATAGCTGGGTTAACAGAATGAGATTCAAGCACTCATAATTGCTAGGTTAGGAAATCCTTGATTTATGGCATTAATGACAAATCTGAATCCAAATCTGTATTATGAGTTATGGCATTATGAACGAAAGAGTCCACTGTCTACCCAAATGTTCGTCTGACAAATCAAAACTCCAAATTTTTTTCCACACTTCCCTCGAATAGAATAATACTTTGCAAAGAAGCGGCGACCGCCGAACCATCCATGCAGATGTGGAGAAAATCCCGGGCAATAACGCTTGATAAATTCCATTTGTAACACGCTGGTGGAGACGCCGTCCTATGGTGGTCCGTCATACATATTCATGATCCAATGTGTTTTGTGAGATCTGTTTCCCAAGTGCTGTGTGGCGGCGGCGGCCGGCGGCGGCGGCTTAATGGTAATTTTAGCTGCGTTAGCGAGGGCCGGCGGTAAATGCCTAAAATCTTGCCGACGACATGAAGCCCGCGTCACCGATCACGGATCCCCAGGAAGATATTGTTGACTGTGTGCACCAAACCGCCCTCTTCGGGGGGAAATCCGTATTTGCAGTCCCGCCCGGGTTTATGAATCGTTAGGACGCAATTATTATTATGAATTAATAATGCGTCACAATATTCGCATCACATGTTCCATCCCTTGACTTATTTGAGATTCTCATTTTCATTTTAATCTAAGCGGGGGCGCCGCGAGATGCCGATCTTTGACGGCGACGACAAAATGTCAGCCAAGCAAAGGAGACGACCAGGAAAATGGTTTGATTGCACCGCGGGAATAGTACCGCTAACTAACGCCGCGGCCACAGGGGGATAGCCCAGACTAGCTCCTCACCGAACACACACTGTATCACAAAAATGCATCTGCAGCCGACAAAAAGGGTGAGCAAAGGTCACCGTTGGCGATGCATTATTTAATAATTAATGTCAACAAAACCTCGGTTACATGCGACGAGCGCCGTTTTCTTTCCCCGCGCAAGCGCGCCGCAAATGTCACATTTGTCCCGAGGATTCCTGTCCAATTCATGTACATCGGTGAGAAGGTTGATAATCACGTCATTTGGATTCGGAAATGTCATCCGGTGTCATATTACGGTTGGAGGGGCCCTGCAACATCTCGCGGGCCCCCGTGGGCTGCCACTTTAATGAGGCCCCCGCTCAAAACCCCCCATTTCATGAAAAATAAAACATGAATAAATAACTCCGGAAAAGATCCGAAAGGTGCGGTTCGGGATGGCTCGGAGGGAGACCGCCTGTAATCATTCACATCAAGCAGTGGACTGCCTTTGACTGATTAAAAGGAATCTGCCAGATATGGACGAGGGCGAGAGAGACGGTCTCAGATCAGAGCACTGAGGAGACGTTAGACGGAAAAAAAGGGAAATCAATGAAAACACAACACAAGCAGGTTTTTTTTTGTAGCTCTCTCCAACATGTGCCTTAAAAACCCTCCGCTCTCGAGCGGTTTGGGTCCCATTGGGTCATCATGACGAGAGCCTGCAAGTCCCCCCATGGGCGACGGGCGCGTAGAACTTTGAGCAACCGCACCCCCTACAGGCCACGGTGTGAAGTGAACGCTAACCCCCTGGTGAGTCAGACGGAGACGACAGAGTGGGAAGCTTAAGGGGGAGGAGGAGGAGGAGGAGGAGGAGGCGAGGAAGGAGGAGGAGACCGACTCGTGGTGTTACATCAGCTGAACTCCACCGGCCAAACGAGGCTCAGGGGAAACGGAGAGGGGTGAGGCGGGGTGGTGGGTTATGTATTTTCTCTCTCTGTCTCTCTCTCTCTCTCTCTCTCCCTCCCCGACTACTTCCTCCGTCTCTTGATGTGAATCCGACAAGACATCTGAGGCAGTTACACCCCCGCCGTCTGCTCGGATAACCCGGACGAGGCCGTGGATCTGTCCGTTATGATACCCGCTCCGTCGTGTCCTGCTACGTACAGGTGTGTGGAAAGTAACTAAAGTACTTTTACCCGAGTACGAGTATTTCATAAAAGGTCCCACATCCTTTTTTATACATCATTTTGTATATTGCATTATATTTATATTAGGCAACGTTGACAAGATCTGACATACATGCTTACCGTCTTATTTCTTATTGATGTGAACTTGTAGTCATTTAAGCCTCATTTCATCATCATCACGACACGATCCAAAAATGTTTCAGCCGACCTCCATTTGTCATTTTGAACGTTTTGAAGGCTCTGAGAAAGACGCCTCAAAACCATACCGCGTAATACAGAACAACATCCATATCCCACAAGCACAACTCTACTGTTGACAACAATGGAAAAGCTACGATTATAGTGGCACCTCATTCATCATGAATCAAATAAATCAAGACAATCATTCAAGATGATTTCAGGAAAATAAAACCGAATATCCAAACATACAGGTATTGATCGAGTGAACGGCACACAAGACCACAGATGGGCCTCTTGTACACCTTGTCTCTAAAAGGTCAGAGTTATATGTCCGTGTGACAGAGCGCTGCTAGGATGCCAGAGACTGTGCGCCGCTCATCGTTATGATCATCATCCGGTGAACGGCGCTCCGTTAAACGCGCATCTGCTGCACATCAAGCCCAGGGGTCAGAGAGATTACCTCCATTCCAATGTACTCCTCACGAAACTGTCGGGTCTTCTGTAATTCATTTTTCTTTTTCTTTTTAGCTGGGTGTTCTGTATCATTAGCTGGCGGCCCGCGTTTAACGAGCCACCTATCCATCTTTCTTTACCAACTTTGTTGCTGCTACCTGAGTTGTTGATAACCTCGCGCCACCCGTGGAGGCTCTTGGGGAGACGATGATCACATGACAAACAGGAAATAAACATGAAATAAAACTGACGCACACAGACACGACAGACATTTGCACAGTCATTATATTTATTGGTTCTTGTTAACTTTTTAAATCTTAAATATATATTTTAAAATCCCAATAATATTATCATGATTTTTACTTATATTTTTCTTTTTGGGGGAACTTTCTGGCGTACCCCCTGCAGTACCTCCACGTACCCCTAGGGGTACGCGTACCCCCATTTGAGAAACACTGATTTAGAGCATGTGAACACACACACACACACACACACACACACGCACACACACACACACCTGCAAACACACACACGCTCACACACACATACACACACACCGCACGCCAGGAGCACACACACACGACAGAGAGAGAGAGGGAACAAGAGAGAGAGAGAGAGAGAGAAGGGAAGAGAGAAGAGGAAGAGAAAGAGAGAGGAGGGGAGAGAGGAGAGGAGGAACAAGAGAGAGAGAGAGAGAGAGAGAGAGAGAGGAGAGGGGAGAGGGGAGAGAGGAGAGAGAGAGAGAGAGAGAGAGAGAGAGAGAGGAGAGAGAGAGAGAGAGAGAGAGAGAGAGAGAGAGAGAGAGAGAGAGTGAGAGAGGGGTGGGGGGGGGAGGAAAAAGCTGAGCCAAATATAACATTTTAAAAAAAAAAGTACAAATACAGAATTCCAACGGTGACACGAGCAGCCAGGAACCACGGAGGGGGGTGGGGTGGGGTGGGCGGGGCCTAGGGGTCGCCACCGTGAGGGCGAACACCGAGGATATTGTGTGTGTGTGATGGAGGATGGCGATGGGGGGGGAGGGGGGGGGGGGGGGGGGGGGGGGAGGCGGGGGGAGGCGGGGGGGGGTGAACCTGTCCCGCTCGGCCGGTAATGTACGCTGCTGACGCGAGGAGCGCAATGGAAACACTTACAGTACTACTAGACGTGTATAGTAGCAGCAGTACTAGTAGTAGTAGTCGTAGTATCGTAGTAGATTCAAGATTCAAGAAGTTTAATTGTCAGATACACATGCAGGATATGCAGTGAAATGAAAAAGTGGCGACGCCCCGAACAATACACACAGTATCACAATTGAAGGGATATAATCAAATAACACGATTTACAGTCTTTACAGTTCATTATAAATATTATTAGTAGTAGTCTTGTAGTCGTAGTATTACTAGTAGTAGTAGCAGCGCTGTGGCCAAACCAGAGACAGAACAACAATGAGTTTTATCCTTTGAATGTCGATTCATGAGAAATGCTTTGAGTTGAATATTTTTTTGTACAGGATGATGTAAATGTGGACTCGGGGTCAAACAGAGAGACAATATGAGAGGAGAGAGGAGAGAGAGAGCAGTGACCTAGATACAGAGTGTACCTGGCTCTCCCTGTTCCCTCTCGCTCTCTCTCTCTCTCTCCATCTCTCTCTCTCTCTCTCTCGGTCTGTACTCTCACCTCCTCCTTACAGTCGACAGCGAAGACAGAATTCGAAGACAGAAGAAAACGATCACGAGAGAAGGAGCACAGGGGTGGGTGGTTCTGAAGTCCTGGCCGTGTCACTTCCTGATTGCTATTCCTTCCCCAGCATCCTGGATCATGGCGCAGATGGGTTCTCAGCGGCGGTGCTGGCTCCGGCCGCGAGGTGTGAGGAGCTGGCTGGCTGGTTTGGCTGGTGATGATGATGATGATGATGATGGGCTGATGGGACTCAGGTGTCATGGCCGCCAATGATCACATTATTATTGTGTGGAGTGGTTGGAGCCACCCGTTGGCCCATAGTCACCTGCATCACTTCACTTGGCTTCGCTTGCCGGACACGCCAGGAAACGTGCACCGTTGTTATTGTTGGAACGATGCTCCACATTCCCCCACACACACACACACACACACGCATGCACACACAGACACACACACACACACAGACACAGACACACACACACACACACACGCACACACACACACACACACAGACACGCACGCAGGCATGCACACACACAATCACACGCACACACAGACACAGGCACACACACACACATGCACGCACACACACTCACAGGCACACGCACGCACGCACACACACACTTTTTATTAGATTACATATAATGTAATGTAATTGAGTAAGGACTGAAAAGTCTGGATGCTACCATCAGGTTTAGCCTTTCTGGCGGTAAGAGCTAGACCTTGAATGAACAGCTGCTTAATGCTATAACACACACACACACTTAGAGACACACACATGCACACACACACACACACACACACACACACGTGTCTACATACACACACACACGTCTACATACATACACATGTCTACTCACACACACACTCACATAAACGCAAACACGTCTATCCACAGGCACACATGTACATATGTCCACACACACACACACACACACACGTCTACACACACACACAGACGTATACTCACACACAAGTAGACAGACACAGACACACACACACACACACACACACGTACACGTTACTGACCATCAAACTGCCCTCAGTGTTCGGCATTAAACAACGAACAAAAAGAAGGAGTAGAAGAAGAAGAAGAAGAAGATCAAAATGTCCACACAGATCAGGTTCCTCTGAGGAGGAAGGCCTTGATGTGTCTGAGGTCCGTCCTCATTAACCAGCGCGGGGAGATGAGGACGCACGCTGTCCGGGTGCATCGGCCGCCGCCGCCGTCTCCGTCCACATTAGCGTCACAACGTGGGCCGCCGCTTCCTTCAGCTCAGGTGGAAACCCAATCGCGGGTCCCTTTGTACGTGATTACATCCCGAGACCGAAAGACGGACCGCCTCCGCTCCCCTTTGCCACCTTTGTTCCGTCCGCAAAGCCAACAAACGTCGCTATAACTTCCCCGACGCGGAGCTTTGAAATCGGAGAAAAAAGACGAGAATGATTGGAACGGTAAAAAAAAAAGCGGCAGAGATAGAAATCGCCGGCTCGTCTGAAGCTACGTGAAAATGCTTGGCTTGGTGACTGATTGTCGCCATAACATTTACATTTACATCGAGGGCATTTGGCAGACGCTTTTTATCCAAAGCGACTTACAAAGAGTACATTTGTTGAAGGAGAGACAGCAATATATCACTGTGGTACATAAAGATAAGAATAGAGCAGGTTTCAAGCATTCATAGTTGCGAGGCTAAGAGAACGAGTTTCAGAATTGCGAGGTTGCCTGCATAATAGCTGAGATAAGAGCAGAAGTG
>PIJE02001417.1:121733-123041 GCA_002895965.2 Coryphaenoides rupestris
ATAAAAAGTGTGTGTGTGCGTGCGTGCGTGTGCCTGTGAGTGTGTGTGCGTGCATGTGTGTGTGTGTGCCTGTGTCTGTGTGTGCGTGTGTATTGTGTGTGTGCATGTGCGTGCGTGCGTGTGTCGTGTGTGTGTGTGTTGTGTGTGTTGTGCGTGTGTGTGTGTGTGTGCTGTGTGTGTGTCGTGTGTGCATGCGTGTGTGTGCATGTCGTGTGTGTGTGCGTGTGTGTTAGCCCTCGCCACTAGAGGGCGGTGTTCAGTACTTGCGTGGCTGCAGAGTGTTGGAAGGTGGTTGTCCTGGTTGGCCAAAAGACACAAGATATTACTGTGGGATTGAGTTTGTGTGTGTGCGTGTGTGTGTGTGTGCATGTGTGTGTGTGTGAGTGTGTGTGTCAGTTCATTGCTGTGTGTGTGTGTGGTGCATGTATGTGTGTGTGTGTGTCAGTTCATTGCTGTGTGTGTGTGTGTGCGTGCGTGTCTCTGTGTGTGTGCATGAGTGTGTCAGTTCATTGCTGTGTGTGTGTGTGTGTGTGTGTGAGTGTGTGTGTCAGTTCATTGCTGTGTGTGTGTGTGTGTGCGTCTGTGTGTGTGTGTGCGTGAGTGTGTGTGTCAGTTCATTGCTGTGTGTGTGCGTCTGTGTGTGTGCGTGAGTGTGTGTGTCAGTTCATTGCTGTGTGTGTGCGTCTGTGTGTGTGTGCGTGAGTGTGTGTCAGTTCATTGCTGTGTGTGTGTGTGTGTGTGTCTGTCTAGTTGTGTTTGGGAAGCAGTTTTTCAACATATAGCCAAACCACTTGAGTGCACACACACACACACTAATACATATACGGTTTCAGCACAAACACAAACAAATGCAAACGGGTCAAATCGAATAAAAGAGTACGCCAACGGGGGCATGGAAAAGCCAATCTTCTTTATCTTTTATGCCGGAGTCGTACTCTTTCCACCGGAAGAATATGGAACGGTGAAACCGGCCGTTAAACTCAGAAGGTTCAAGGGAATACGGGTTATTATCGCGAAATGCTAAAAGCATCAGCATGAAATACCGTTAGGAAAGGTTTAAGAGGGTTAGGAGTTAAGGACGCAGACTAAAGAATCACGCTAATCTCCATGAGTCTTTGTCTGTTCTGTCCGTAGATATAATAATCGGTTCATTTAGTCCCGTACCTGACTCCTGGGGGATATTAAAGAAGAAATACGCCTTTTGTCCTCCATCGCAAGTGTTTCATATACGCCGGGAAAAAGATTTCAAAACGATTTCATCGCGCCGCATGTGAACGGCCACTCTCCTCCTCTTCCTCCTCCTCCTCT